>CM062830.1:18946220-19257749 GCA_031772345.1 Himalopsyche anomala
GTTATATTTTAGGCCTGTTACATAGCAGTTATACTGCATAAGGTTTATTTAGAATCAAAACCATTTAAATCTCTTTTAAAACAATGTATATAAAAAATATGGTTCAAACAGAAACCGACAAATCAATATTCTTCCAATGTACACGTTTTTATGATATTATGAGAAATGTAATATTTTTCTACAAAAAAAACATACATTTGTAATATTATTAACGAAATATTTATATAATGTTGTCCGTCATGTATAAATTAAAACTTAAATAATGCGATTGTATTAAAGGCTATTTTTCTAATTTATGCGCGCAACATAGCACATAATATACAAAATATATGTTATTAAATTTATACGAAAGGCAATAGAATCCCGGATATTTCTGTACTTATTTATCTAAGTAGAGCTAATTTTTTGTGAAACTTTAAGCGATAAAAACATGCGATAGCTTACGTTTTAAATTTATTATAAGAGGAAATTTCATAAAAATATCTATCTAAATAATCCTTCTCTTCTTATTTATTTATAGCCAAAGAAACGTAAAATCTATATCTTATATGGAAGCGTCAAAGCATTGTCAATTTATCATAGAAAAATAGTTACATTGTCTATTGGATTATATCTGAGTATAATAATTATTAGTGCATTCTTTTTTTGAAAATTTTGTTTCGGCACTCACTCACTTGTTTTTTAAGCTCATTTGACGTTTGCCATTGAGTGCTTGTTTTCAAAATGGGAAATCATATTTTTAAAAATACAACTGTGTACAAATATTTATATGTAGTACTTGAAATAGCAATATGCACTATAAAAGGAAAGCTTTTATATCAGGTATATGTTTTAATTTCATTTAATAAAAACACACACGTATAAAAAAAAACAATATTTCGTTTAAAAAAGTGATTATTGAAAGTCATACTTACCAGTTACAGCAATACACATTGAATTATATTGTGGAACACAACAAATGGCATAACAAAATTATCAAATTTAATTTTGTATAAAAATGTTAATTATCTTGTCTTATTATGATATTAATTGTCGATCGCTGTACTCTTGTTAGTAAGAACTTGGTTTTACCAATCATACGAGTGTAGGTTCGATTCCTGGTTGTTTTTTTCGTAATTTGATTGCAATCGATGTTTGCGATTATCCTCGATTTGATTTGGTATTATCTTTCAATTAAGAAACATTTCGCGTATAGGCATTATCTGTAATGCCTTTTTAAATTAAAACAAAATTTTATCTTTCTTAACATAAAACTTAACAAAGAATTCAAAGAAATACATTGACAAGATACAAACATCTTTTACTCAAAATTTAGTGTTTCTTGAAGATAATTGTTTTTTGAATATCTTATTATAATCAAAATATATTTGCTTGTGTATATACATAACCTTTTTCATGTTATCTTAGTGTCATATTAAGCAATTATTGTTCTTAAAAAAACATTTTTTGTTGATTTTAAAAAGTAAGTAAAGCCGTAAAACTATGTTGTATTCTATACACTCTGTTTACAATGAAAAAACACGCATTTTATGTTAATGTATAGTATATAGCCTTCTACGTACGCACGGCTCATACTTTAATTACTAAAAATATCAATTAATTGTACAGAATTTGTGGTGAAAATGTTTACTTAAAAAAACAACCAAGATTTAGAACGCGTGTCACTTTTTACAGTAGCACAATTTTCACGATTGCCAGTGTTAATTGAATTGTTTATTTGGCCTTACAGTAATTCTTGTAGTCGTATCTTAGCTTTGTGATTTAATAGTCAGCGTCAACGTTTACAGGGATCCCAGTACAATGCGGTCTCGAGGTACAAACATGACTTTCCTGGATGCCCCTCCGCCCTCGGCCACTTTACAACCAGCTATGATTAAATTTGCATCGCATTGTCCTGTTGGAACACAACAGCGAGCAGTGGTGTAATAGATAGCTGTAGAGCTGCCCTACTACACCAATAGATAGATACCCAATAGTAGTAATTGATTAATTGATTAATTTTTTTAAAGAATAAATGATTCTTAAAAATTTTGACTCATAATTTCTGTTTATTCATCTGCTGTCTTCCACTGCAACTGACCCTGCTTGCTTGCGTCTTCTTACATTCATCTTTATCAGCACACTTTTTGGGAGAAATTTTTAATGTTCAAAAATTTCAAGGTTTAACAATTTCAAATTGTTGTTAATTTTTTGTTACATTAAATACGATGGCTCATATGTGGGAAATTAAAAAATGTATTAATATAATTAGCCAATCAGAATTATTCAAACTCACTAGCATGGTTAAAATATTTTATTGATTTCATAAATAAATTGAACTGTTAGTAATGTAGTTGGCACGTTTTTTAACTACTGAATAATTCAAATTATTAATAGGACGTGTCTGCGGGTATTGATTTTTTAACATTTATCTCGCACGTTTACATCATAACAAATAATTAATTTTAGTGGTTAAATTCGAATAATGTGTGTGGTAAACGATTGTAAATATTTTAAACAGGGAATAGAACATACCTGGAGCCAAATTCGAAATCGTTCCCTATTATCGATAATTTTTGACAAAAATACAAGAAAATTTGAATCGTTCAAATTATGTACACTTCCACAGATTTTGTCACTAACGACCCGGGATTCGCCTTTCGGCATCTATTTACTAACATCCATTTACTAAGCGTCAGTTCAAGTTCATCCGTGCACTTGACCGCCTGAAGATGCCGAAAGGCGAAACCCGGGTCGTAAGTGACAAAATCTGTGGGAGTGTACATAATTTGAACGATTCAAATTTAATATTGAAATTCCACCAAGCACCTTCAGTCGAAATCTTAAATTATAAAAATACAAGAATTAAAGATTCATTTATATTCATCCTAAGCATACTTTTTTATCGTATTTAACCTTTGTATTTCTTACTGTTTACTAAAGAATTTCAAAGCACTTGTTTGTACAACCATCAATAGTTTTAATAAAGATTTCGAATTACGATCGAGTTATTGATGCTTGTGTCGAGTAAACTGATCCCGATGTTCTTTTTTAAATGTGGAATCTTTACAAACATGTGTTTTATTTTTTATATATCATGTCTTTCCAAAAATAATAGATATTTAACACCTAAAAAAAAGAAATATTAATAGCAAATTAATAAGCCCAAATTTACTGAGCAAGCTTTTGAAATACAGCGTCGATTAATTTATTTGTCTAGTTGAAATGTATCCATGTTTTATAATTCTGTTTTTATTTTAAACGCCGACAAAAATTAACATGACAGTCTCTAGCAAAAGAGGTCTTCAACTACACTGAAGAGAACATCTTAAATGTAATTAAATTTTAGGATCAAACATTTCTGGAGACACCACTGTCTTGTGAGCACGGCGAGGGAAATACGCACCTTGATTCAACGATGTACAAGCACTTTATAACAGTGTTGTTGAGGGGCTGGAATATTCATCAGCCAAGAATGCATAAAGGTAGTTGAAATTATAATTCCACGTATTAAAATTGTATGCTTACCGTAAGTGTTTGTTTTCACTATTAACAAAATTAGGATTTAAAAAAATTAAAGTTGATTCCACTTCGACCATTTATGTATTATATGTGTTGCAGCAAAAGTGTCGTGTAATGGTTTTACAATTTCTCTGCTAAGTGTCAACGAAATTGTTTTTAACAGATGCAGAGACACAGTCTCTCACTTACCTATCAAAAAGTTGAAGCATAAAGCTGAACACAGGGATAAAATAACAAGGATTGAATATTTCATCAGATTATACGATTTCACAGCTCGTTTCACGACTGCCAAATTTATTTTTTATGACAGCTAGGAGAAGTTTGTGATGTCACCACCTGACCGTCAATGAAAATATATTTTCAATATTTGAAAGATGTTTTTTTTGGTAAAAATATGTTTGTATATGATTTCACAAAAACCGACGGAAAAATGTAGTTTCACTTAAAATATACTGTGGCTTTCAGATATAAAATATATGGACAAAAAAATGATATGGAGCATAATATATGTATCTGTAATGGAGCATCTTAATTATCATTTTACGAGGACTGGTTGATATCCAATATCTCATCGTCTCTTTAGCAATGGTATCAATTATTCCTCATAGATGTATAATGTATGTAAGATTGAATATGTGGGAGAGAATACAAATATCACAGTATTCATGTATTTGAGCACACATCGTTTAATCGATTGAAAAACCTTTAAATTAAATTAAAACTAAAATATAACAAACGCTAACGAACGTGTACCATACGACCATACGATGATGTATGTGTAATTCATAGTATACATAAGTATCGGGGTAGTATTATATTCATAGCATCGCAAATTTGATAGTAATTTCAAGAGTATCTAATTATCAATGAATAATCATAAATTCTAATGCAAAAAATGACTTGTTCGTTTTGTTTTTTCGCTCATTAATTTTACTTCCCTTAATCAAACAGTCCAAGTCATAAAGAAATATTCTTTGATATAAATTCTTTATCTTTAATAACTTGCAGCATTAATTATACCAGTTTGCCAATAATAGTATTTATTTTTCTAGACAATTATTTTTAATTATTATTTAAAGAGAGGAAATTCTCTCATTTTACTATTTTTTAGCTTCAATTTGTGTCAAATCGGCATTAATGTATATATATTTTAATATTATAATTATCTATATAACCTAAAGTATTGATGCTAGAAGCTTTAATAGCTTAGATAGCTGAAATCTTTCATTTGTTGTTTACTCAGAACTGTAAATCTGTTACCTATAAACTTCTGCCAGAACACTGCCGATATTATCTTATTAACTCATCCATTTGAAAAATAATTTTCAAATATTAAATTTAAAACGATGCACGACTTATGACAGTCAGAAGTAGGAATATTGATTAATTCACTTGTGAATATGAAATTAAAGGCTTTTGAATCAAGGCAATTCTACCTTTAGCCTTTTTGTTGATTAAAAGATAATTTACTGACTTTGTGAATACCAAAATAAATCAACTTCGCTTGTTTTGCTTATCGTAATCCCTTCATTACATATCTCCAATGGGGTATTTACTTTTATTAATATTTAAAAGGGTTCAGAGATTTGGGCTATTAAAAAAGGTCCGCACACAAAGAATGCAAAAATAATTGACCGGTAAAAAAACAACAGCGCCCTAAAGCAATCTTTCAACTTTTTTATTATCGGGCTTTACCAGGAGCACATAAGCAATCCCAGGTATCCCTTTTCGCGAAACCAAAATCCGCCGGCCGCAATCGTGTTAACTACCCACTTGTCCGAACCTCCGACGAACCTAATTATCTCGGGAAACAAATAAAACAATGGCCCGAGAGAATAAATCTACCAGGGCCATATAAGCCTAATGCGGTTGTATAGAATAAACACTTGTATCGTGGCCACCGGTCAGAATGCTCCGCGTCCGGTATCACCTCTTTCAACTTATTAACTACATGTGCGCCTGATACAAATGACTTATTTTTGTTGATTAAATTTAGTAATAAAAAGTTTTATCACATTTTTATTTATTTGAGTGATATGTGTTTTAATTAAAGTGTCTTTTTAATGTGTCCAGCATGATTAACTATAACTTAAAACTCTCTTAAAATTTTTGTGAATATAAAAAAAGTTTAGCTGGGTTTTTTTTGTTTGAAGAACATGGATTATATTTTCAACAAGGTTGGTTATTTTCAATTTACTTTATTTAATAATAACTTTATCATTTCAACATTTATTTGAAAGCCAAGTCTTCATTTTGAAGTTCGTATTTCGATATTATTAATAAACATGTTTTAATTACAGTTAGCATATAATTTAGTTCACCCTCAAATAACTTCATATACATGGGTTTTGTCTTGCTTAAATATTATTTTAGGTAATGAAACAGTTTTTTTGTAATACCTAATAAAATTATCTTCGTTCAATAAATTAAATCTCTACAACTTATATTTTTGCGGTTGGTTTTATGAAATATTGACTTGGAACATTTTTTCTGTTCAACATTATATAGAATTATTATATATAGGCATAAAAAATCAACAACGTTCGCGCCTGAAACTGATCAGGCAAAACTTTTTTCCTGCTGAACGAAAACGTATTACAGTAAACAACAACTAGATTTTAATAATTAACATCGTTATGTGCGCATGTCTTTAAATGCCAATATAAAATTATGATACGCATATCATATAACTAGGCCCTCCTTTACAGTAAAACTTTCAATAATTGATATTTTAAAATATATTTTTTTAATTCCTATATATTTAATCATAGTGTTATAAATTTGTACTGGGCATTTTATAAATTATTAATAACCTTTGTTGTTTTAACATATTAACAGCATAATCTAGCTAGATGACAAATCACTTATGATAGCTCATATTTTATCGTTATAATGTAATTAAAATATAAATATATATTTGAGAATACATTGATTTCTATACTCCAGAGGTTATTAAAATATTTTGTAGTATTAAAACATGTCAAATTTTTAAGCAATATTTTTTTGGATGAAGATGGAAGAGTGGAAATTAATGGTTGAATCCAGAGCTCATGCAATTCAATTCTCCATCCAAATAACTTTTTACAATGTTTAATATATTACAAAGGATAATCGGAAAACATGGATAATCATAGATAATAAATTTGATTTATTTTTTAAATAAAGTATTTTATTATACATTTCGAAAGTTGATCAATGATTTTGATAAGTTTAATACTTTTAAGGTGTTCACTGTCAGTTTAATAAGTTTAATACTTATTTTCTTTTACAAAACTTTTTTATTTTGGTTTATTACAACAACTACTTTAGAATATTTTAGAATAGGAAAACCGTTAAATAAAAAAATAAGACACCATTTCCACATTATTTGTTAAAGATCATTCATTACTCGTTTCGCTCATCACATGCATGATCAATTGAACTGATAACTCTGATTATTCGATTCAAACATTTTCATTTACAAAAACTTTATATTAAGATATTCGGTATTTTTACAAGCATTTGTTGAGGAATATATAAAATTGATCAATGTTTCAAATAATTCGTGAATATTTTTATAATATGTGCCCATAAATATGAAAGTGGCGTAAGTCATGTTTCTTTCGTTTTAAGATATTTAAAGGTTTGCGTTTCAATGTTTTAAAAAATATTTTTACATTAAACAATACATGTTTTCAAAACTTCTATAATCTACTAGGTGTACAGTTGACTTTGACATATAAATTTTGCATGTAGCTTATAAGGAAATAATATTTTTTTAGGTTCAAATGACTTTGAAAATGAAAATTAGCAGAATGAATTATGCTCATGAAAGTGGTCGTCTTTTTTCATACGTTTTGATAGATTTAAAGTATTGCTTAACTCTATAAAAAAGTTTTTTTGAGAATAATTATTTATTAATAATAATATTTATAACAAAAATGAATTAGTATAAAATATTGATAATTAATATTTATTATTATTTATTATTGAGAATAATTATTTATTTATTATTATTATTTATTAATTCAGATTTTTAGTTATTGATTTTAATTCGACTCTAATTTTCGATTTTAAAATATTTAAAATATTCCTGTTGAATTGGTGGAATATAAGATATTAAATCGGTTGTATCTTTTTATTTTTCTTTTCTTATTGTTCTGCTGGTGGAATAATAAGAAAAAAGTTGATTTTTCGTAAATCTTTGGTTTCCTCTTTTAGGTGCAAGGTCTAAAACATGGAAGTTTTATAAAGCATCTTATATGGTCCATTTTTAAAAATCGCATCCATTTAGCCACTATCTAATGATGACATAATGGTGATGAAATTAAATTCAGGAGTAAATAACACAGAGTAAAAAATAATGGAGTAACAAGACGCGCGGCACACGTACGACTTATTTTGTTGTCAAAATTAACAAAAGTGGCGCACCGTTGAAATTGACTACAATACTCTGCATTAATGCTATAGTTTCAGCATATTTTTTTATGTTTGACATAGATTATATTAGTTTACAACAATGTGAACCGAAATAAATAAATAACTTATTTTTTTCAATTTCTTGATATACGCCATTTTCATAGTTATGAGCACATATTGATTGAATTCATGCATGGATAATCGGCAGTTAACTGCCATTTATTATCGAGCTCTTCTTTATTATTATATTCCATAATATTATTTAACACTCATATATGTACTTGGAAAATATCACAGTATGGCTAAGATCTGATAATAAACATAGATGCGCATTACTGCTAATCGCCAAGTTGACATTGTTAATGGATGTATAATTACATAGTAATTATGAAACATACAAATATCTTATGTCGTCATCATATATTTATGTCATTAGATAAATTTAGTCCTGTGATTGTGCTTTTTTATACTCTTTTGTGTAATACAATAGACGTGGGTTTTACAAAAACACTGTCGTTATCAGTTGTTGTTTTTTTTAAGTATAAAAGAGGCATGATCAATCTTTACATAATTTTTCTTTTGACGGCGAACATGCGAAATCGTTAATGATATGCAAAGTTGTGTTGGTAATGCAATCATGTATTGTTTTATCATTTATAAAAGAACCTTTGACATTTATGTAAGAAATTATTTTTGTTTTACCATTCGATACCGTATATCAAATACCTTATCAACTTTTTTGCTTACACGTGTACAAAGAAATAGTTAAAGAAGTAATTGAAAATATTTAGTTTTATTTGTTAAAATTTCGTTCAAAAACAGTTCAATCAACGCAAATACTTTTATATAAAAAAATGTATTTAATCTATGTCCGCTACTTGTAGATATTAACATAAGTTTTTCAGAGAGAGCTGCAACTCAATAGCTAAACTTCTCTTTTTTTAGAGAGTATGGTTATAAAACATAGAGCTAGAAACGGACTAGTGGTTGGCTACGCGTCGTTGTTTTAGAATTGGAACGATGAAAGAGAGTTTTTAGACACTACAAACACAAATGCCTTCAAACAGAAGAAACGATAAATCGATTAAAACAAATACTGTTCGTACTGGTACTTAAGCACATACTGTTTGTTATGGAAGTCAAAGAATATTTTGCTACAAACCCAACATATTTATGAATAATTTTATTATCAATTATTTGGATAATAGATTTTTTTTTAATTTTAATATTTATAACATTGGTTAATAGGAAAGTATAAAATATTTATTAATCACTACTTCTCATTGCCAATGCATTTTTCAAATAAAACCATTTTTTACAAAACCATACAAGACTTAAAATGAGAACGGCAGCTGTGATTTATGTATGTCCTTATCGGCACAATAAAAAGGCGACGTCATTTGAAAAATATGAGTATGAATCAAAATTGTTTGATTTAATATATTTTTCTCCAATGTTTAACACGAAAACATTATTTTATCTTGATTGAACTAAGAATTGCAAAATAATTATCTTCAGGAACTTTTTGAAAACAGTTTATGCGTACAAGTTTGATGAATTATTTCATATAGCTTGCTCTGTCGAAAACATACAAAATAATGAAGCCATACCAGATTTATTACTGTTTTTCATTCGCTGGCATTTTGATGTACTCACTTTATAGCACATCAGTTTCAGTAATTTTTATATTATTATAAAAGGCGAAAACTTTTGTTTTACATTGTTTATTCACCTTAACAGAAAAAATATTGGAAATATATTATCATTTCTGTAAAATCAGTTTTATAATATACACACACACACACACACACGTATTGTTTTGCTAGACTTATAATCAACTGACCATATTTTTAAAATTCATTTTGAAGCCGAGCTTAATAGATTACATTTATAGTTCACGTGTTTTTATTATCTTACTAAAAACCATATGTTAAAAAACCACCAATACTTTAAAAATTAAAGAATTTTCATTAAATTAAATTTTAATAAGAACTGAATGATTATTAGGTTTTTTTTAGTTTTATTTACGTCTACATACATGCGTGTTTTTTCATTAGACAAGGCTTAAAAATAAATAATAAATAGCAAAATCGACATAGCATTACTTTGGCGGATATTTTTTTACCTGAACCACATGTAAGATTTATATATATATTAAATCCATTTATTAAAAAAGGAACACAAAGTGAGTTTCCATTACGTTATTGTAATATTACTAGAAATCAGCCGAGTACAGTTATATAAATTAACTAATTGAATGAATTTAATTTTGTTAATTGTTATGATTATATCAAAGGAAATAATTGTATAAAATATCAATCAATCAACTGATAAAATACATTTTAAGGCTTCGTTTATTGAAATGAGTATTTTTTATTCCAGCGTTGTGTATTATTGTTTTGTTTGATCGCCATGTTTACCAGTGCTATTCGTTTCCTGATAACATTCGTGAAATAATAAAAATAAAAAATAGATCTAGTAATAAATAATTCAAATCAAAGAGGAACTCTAAGGGTCGACGTGTATTTCTTTGTATGAATAAAGCTTTTGTTTGAACACAATATAAAAAATAAATAAATCATCCCTGTAGCATGGACTAAAACATTCCAAACGTTTTAAAAAACATGGTGGTATAATTTAGAATCAGTGTATATAATTATGTATGCAGTCATAAAGCTTCTATTATTTTTGAGTCATTTAATATCTGATCCAATAACTGGTGCTAGTCAGCGTGATTAGCTACCAACCAGTCAAGAAAATATTACTTGCCAGAAGTCAAAAAGAACCCACCCGCCCAGGGTAAAAATAAATATTGGACTGTGTTTTATTTATTGTATATTTATTATGAATGTGTCTGGATTATGAACAGATTTTATATTCGAAAACTGTAATTTTATTATGTTGTAGAGTATGTAATAATTTATTTAATTTGCTAGTTGATAATAAGTCGTCCAATCAAATTTTTAAATTTTATTCTGAAATTCTAGAGAGATGTTTTAAGCTATTCTGTTAACGATTTTTTTTTCATATTTTTATTTCAGTAGTTGTTCAATATAGAATTTTGTGGCCAAATGGAGAGAAATGGACTCACGCAAATATTTAATAATATTTACATTTCAACCGTTATAAAAAAGGTTAGTCGATCTTTGGGTTTTAAAATCAAGTATGTATTAGTTTTTTGTGTATATACAAATTGGTTTATACTGTATACTTTTACACACATAAAATGAAACAGTTTAACAGTAATTTAATTTTACTGATGGCCTTTAAACTGTGCCCACTTTTGTTTTGTCATTTATACTCTATCTGAAGTAAGAAATTAAGTTACAGATTCACAACTAGTGACGTCATTTCAGCTTTTATCAGGAGTAGCATGAGATTCTACACTGCTTTGTTTATTTATTTATTTTTATAAAAATGATAACTTTTCAATTTTAGGGTGATGTTTTCCCAAAAAATACCTTCCTACCTTCAACCTCTTTCGTGGATTTGCTTAAATACAAGACAGTATTTTCCAAATTAGTGACAGTAATGCATGATTATAAACTACAAAGCCAAATTTGTACTACAGTGTAAGTTCCTACATTTAAAAGTATTATGGAAATATTTTGCAGAAGATTTTTTCAGTACAGCAATACTTCGCTCTCGGAATAATATCATTTTTAGTGCCTTCGCATTTGATAGTATGAAATAGCGCCTGCAGTATAAGCGTACTTGCAAGGTTTACTGCGTGAAATATATTTTCCGGTCATTTCACTCCTCGCAAAGGTGGTTTACGACCCTCCCAGGTGAATACAGAGCTTTTTGTGTGCAACTACACATCTTGCATATGGCATAAGTACTATTTTTAGGGCGATCGCTTTTTATTTGCGTTCATTTGTATATACCATAGTATATTACATACTAGATTACCGTTAGCATCGTAATTGATATGACGAAATAAACGTCGATAAAACTTTGTAGAAATAAATTATATGTAGAAAATTTCATTGTATTCTACGAATTATCCTACTCACTTTTAGGGTGATCACTGCCGGTGGAAAGACATTTTATTTATTACATACATAAAACACAATAATCCTTGGTACTTAATTTCCACTTTTATTCATCTAGATCAGGGCCGATTTCATTCATGGCGAGCATTGTCAACTGATAGGAAATAAAATTTAACAGTGATATTTATACAAAAACAAATTGAAATGAAAAGGTATAACAAACAATTAACATTGAAAAGAATTTACTAAAACAGTAGAAATTAGAATGTAGAAAAAAGGAAAAATAGTACCAAAATATATGCTTCATTCTCAAAGAACCTATTTATTTATTTACATTTTTTTTATTAAAGAATATATATATTTAAATTACATAATACATACTAAGTTGCGTACATACATATGTCAATGCGTTTTTCTCCTGATTTTTTTTCCAAGGTCTTGGTTTGCTTTCAATTTCATAGCTAGATTTATATTTTAATTCATTTAGGCATTTTAGTTGTGAGTTAGAAAAAATGACGAAACGAGATGTGAAGTAAGACTATTTATGAGCGAAATAAGAAATATTCAACAAAAACGGTCAATCGAGATAATATTTGGGACGGGACCATAATATTTAGATGATAGATCGGGGAACGATTAATGCGGGATTATTTAAAATTGTTCTTATGGATGTTTTGCCGGGACTAAGAAAAACAAAAACAATACATACGGGAAAATGAATAATACGAGAACGGTAGAAAGGAGTTCCACTGTAGGTCCAAACTCTGAATTTCGTTTAATTGAACATCCAATTGCTGTTTAAAAATATGAGGAAAAGCCATGTTTTACTAATACACAGAAAAAAAATCAAATAACAGTTCAACATGATTTGAAAAAAGAAATAAATTCCTATCGTAATTTTTTGTGAACACGTAAATTGTTTGTAAAAATTCCAGTACCTACTATTTGTCAATTTTGTTAATTAGCAAAAACTCTGAAAGCTTTTCGGCGTAATTTAAAAGGTGCCTGGATTTATTCCACGCCAGTTTTCAAATTTATGTTTTATTTAATATCAAAAAAAATGTGCAAATTCTGCCTTGATGTACTTAATTGGAAAAGTTTTTAATTTATGAAAATTTCAAATGAATTTGTTATGAAAGTGTACAATTTTTAAAAAATTACATATCCTTTATCAGTGACAGCCTATATTTGATAAATATTTATTTTTCTCCCATAAAAGATAACATATTTTGCAGGGCAAGTTTCATTGATAGCTGTTTGGGAGCTGGCAATATTCAATGCTTTGATTTAGCTTCATTCAATATATATTTAAAAAATCCGCTAAACGAATTATAAAGAATCAATTTCGGCAATTATTTGATAACTATCAGTTGATGAATATTAATTCTTTTTGATATGATTTATTCATGGCTGTAGAGTCGTTAAAAAATAAAACTAGTCTGACTCTTAGATTAAATTAAAAGACGACTCTGACTTCGACTCTCAATCCAGTATTTTAAAAAAACATCTCTCTTGAAATGGTTTATAATTATTCATTACCCTTTTTTCTAATACATACAGTCAATATTCCACCATCAATACGATGAAAAGGCTTATACATTTGGCTTACTAACACTGCATGTACTGACGGATTACAACATCTTAGGTCGGAGGTCAGCAAACTGCGGCTCTCGAGCCACTAACGACTCTTGAACTAATCAACTTTTACCCTAAAAATCAATATATTTACATATGTACACATATTGCATATTTATGGCTCTCTGATAACTTTGATATCCTATTTCCATAAAAATTTGGCTCTTCTCACTGGAACGTTTGCCCACCTTTGTGTGAATTTTCTCTAACTAGTATTTTATTTCAATATCACGATATATAATTGAGAAATTCTTTCTTGATTTTTTAATATCGTTACAAAACACTATTAATTTATTAAAGAGTTTAATTGTTTTCAATGTGATCGGCTTTCTCATAATTTTTAGGTTTAGTAGCATGCTGGATCCTATGGCGCAGCGGTTAGCGTCGTTGGTTTCCGTTCCGTACCACGGGCTCGAGTCCCAAGCATCATTTTCTCGATCGATTTATCGATTTTTGTTCGGAAGCATGGGTGTTTGTGATGTCTAAAAATTCCCTCCCACCTTTCCGATCCTTCAATTACAGGCCGTTGCGAGAGCGATTAGTTAATCACTAATCTTGTCCTGGCTTTATTCTTCTTTCCCTACTACTCTCTTTGTAAAAGATAGTTTGAGCGACTGAGTAAAAAAACAGTTTTCGTAGAAAAACTTCTGTCAAGATACCTCCATTAGGAGAACATATGCTCTACATTGGGAGTGGACATGGATTAAAAATAAGTTGTTTTTTAAGATATTATATTATAGAATATGGTAAAACGGTTCAGGACCGACTGTGTTACTTAATTAGATTACTATGCCTCTGACGGTTATGGCGATAAAGTAACATAAATACAGGTAAACTTCCGTCAAAATTAAACGTCAAACTGGCATAAAAATGCAATTTGCCAGTTGTTTAAAACGTCATATTAGCTCGGCTTCCCGCCCGGGCGCTTCAAATTAGCATCGTAATAAATTTTCCAACTCCAAACTGCTCCCGCCTTTTACATACAGCGTAGTATGTGTGTTATAAAGAACATATAATGAGAATTTGCCAAACGGTATTGTTTGAAAGTGCTTTAATATTTAACGTGGCCGGATTATTTAATTAAAACACAGTTTTTGATGAGAATCAAAAAGAACAACTATTTATAATATATTAAATTAATATAATACGTAGGAAATTCGTGACAGGTTTATTGTAGCTTCGTGTTTTTTCGTTTCTTAGTTACTTAACTTTGACCAAACAAAATCATTGTGGAAAGAAAAAAAGCAAATAATTACTTGGTCTTATTTCAACTTCTAAAACTGACACTAGATCATTATAAAAAATTTGGAAGTAGTACAAAAAAAATGTTTATTTTTTGTAACGTCAAGTATTTCCATCAAAAATGTACAAGTCAACACGTTCAAAGTTAAAAACATTATTACAATATTTTAACTATTTTCGGTCGCAATGTAAAACAAATATTATGATCCTTAAAAATAAATTCAAGGAAGAAGTTTTTACAAGAACTTCTGGTTATTGAGTCGCACAATCTTTCTTTTTTGAAGAGACTTTTTTTAATCCATGTCTGCTCCCAATGTGTAGCATATGGTCTCCTACTGGAGGTATCTCAGTTGTTCAACATCTCTTTTTCCAAAGAAAGTATTCAGGAGAGAAGGATAAGGCTAAGACAGGAGTAGTGGTTAACTAATGGGAGGGAATTTTTAGACATTACAGACACCCATACCTTCGAACATAAATTGATCGAAAAAATGCTGTTCGCATTAGGACTCAAGCCCGTGAGATCCGACACGGAAGCCAACAACGTTAACCGCTGCGTCATAGGACCCGACAAGAGACTACAGATAGAAAAAGACTTGAAGTAAGCTAATCGTTATTCCAACGCCCCCTTTTGGAGATTGGTTGGTTTAAAAGAACACGTAAACATTACCTTCAGTCGGAATCTTTGAAAAAATGAAAAATTAAGGTATGAAAAAGCGTATTCAGAGATTTGACTTTAGATCACAGTAGCCAATGTGAACAAACACCCTTTAAGTGTTGACGGGCTTAATATCTTTTTACAGCACATTTACTCGTACTTACTAAATTGTTTTGATTTCTTGTGTTGCAATAATTGATGCAATCAAGGTAATGCATTTATTCATAGAACCTCTCAATATTGATACAACTTTTAGCAGATTTAAAATATTTCAATTAATCACCGACAATTTCGCTTAAAAAAGTTTGGTTATGAATGATTCAAATCTCGATTAAATATTTTAGTTTCCAATACCGATTTATCAGTATTTTTGTACTTTCGAAATCGGGGTTGAAAAAACATCACGAATATCTAAATCCCGGTTACGGTATTATTGTTATTGCTATCCTTAATTGAACCCAATTATAGCACAGTATCTTTTCAAGTATTTATTTTTTTGTGATTTTAAGTACTGTTTAAAAAAAGATAAATAAAATCGCATTATACTAAAGTGTTCACAATCTGAAAAGTGGTCACATATAAAGCCAAATGGCAAACGTTTTCTAGTAACTTATCACAATACAAATCTCTTTTAATTGCAATTAGTTCTTTGATTTATCGTCATCAATGCTGCATTTATAAATAGTGGAAAGTAAAAACAATATTCAGCCAGAAGCATATACCAGGCTAGTAAAACCTTTGAAGTGCATCCATTTTCAAAGAGTATTTTGTTCGCTAATTACGGACCCATTCGTTTTCCATTGAAAGCCGGAAAAAAAACAGTGACGTCGAACTATATTAATCAGCAAACAATTATTGTTTCATTTATTTCAATTATCTTTTGTCAGGTCTATGACACGGTGGTCATCGTCGTTGGCTTTCATGCCGGACTTCACGGGTTTGGATTCCAGTACGAACAGTATGTTCTCAATCGATTTATTGTTTGTGATCTGAAAATAAATTCCTCCCCTTGATCATTCTAATCCTAAAATAAGACGCTGTAGTTAAAATGATTAGCCAACCACTTCTAGTCTTGTCTTAGCCTTATCTTTCTTATACCTACTCTCTTCAATAACAAGAGAGATTGAGCAACTGAGTAACAATCAATTCTCGTATAAAAAAATCACTTGAGATACCTCTACTAGGAGGCCATATGCTTCACATTGGAAACGGACATGGCTAAAAATCTCATTTTTAATGTAAAATTAATATGAAATATATTTTATTAAAGATTTTTTGTTTAAAATATCGAAATACTTTTTTGATTTGCTCCCCCCGTATTGTGATCCGAATTAGTCTCGTACTTTTTTTTTGCTACTGTTTTATGAATACTGATGATGATATGGGCCTTCGAGAGGTGAAGTGAGCCAGCTTGTGAAATGGTAAAACTTTTGGTCGATTGCATATTTTTGTTTTACCGAGATAACACTATTGAAATGTGTATTGACTAAAGTTACTTCATTTTTACGATACGTCTCAAACAATTTTGGCACGATTTATGGTGAATCATCAATACCGGGATCCCGAGAATGAAAATGCTTAATTCCACAAAAAGGGTCCAGGATTAAATACCCTAGTTGAAAACTATATAATTAATTTTGTTATAATTAATTATAATTAATTAAAGGAAACCACTCCACTTGGTCAATTTTTTTCTTATTTCAGTTAAATTACAATTCAAAATTTTTAATTATTGAATAAGCACGTAAATGACTTAAATACGAGTACTTCACTGCTTAAAATACCGCCTTCAGCCATTTATAAATACATTTCAAACTTATTCGCAATAGTACTAATGAGTCCTTTGTTGTATTGGTAAAATGTTATTAAACACACTCATATATTATTTCGCCGTATAAAAACTTTACCATGAACATAATTTTTCGTTTCCGAACAGTATTTGTTTTACATCATGTAACGATAATTGCATGTATTCTAAATCTATTAATCGTCATGATCATTATGGTTATGAACATTTTATTCAATGTAAATTTTTTGATGTTCATCATATAATTAACAAAGTATTTTAATTAACCAAAATAGTATACTATCAAAATATAACTGTATGATGAATTTAAGTTTCAATTTATAAATAAACAAGAAAATATTTATACTTAACATTTATTGTTGTCTTAGAGAAAAATTTAAATGCAAAAGTTTCAATTATTTCGTATGATTTAATTGCCTTTAAAAAAGAGCACATTTTCATATTACTTTTCTATAAAAGTTATAATTTTATTTATGTCTTCCTCCCAATCAAATATTTTGATCGTGACATTTATTAAATTTTATTTCACCATTTTTTCAGATGACGTCGCCAAAATCAGCACCTCTGATAACCATACTAATCACAGCATTATTAGAATTGACATCTGCGGCCACATTCATTCCTGTCCCGCTTGAGACAACAACTACAGTAACACCGTCTTTGTTTAGAAAAACAAGAGGAGAAAATCTTGTTGTCACTAGGTACGGCGATGACCAATCTGCTGTTGTACAGAGAAACTCTAGATCAAATAATCAGAGATGTAGTAGTCGATGTGATGATTTTCCACCGAGGCGAAGTGATGATAGGTATGATGACAGAAATAGATACGACGATAGAAATAGATACGATGATAGAAACAGATACGACAAAGATAGATACCCAGATGAAGATAAGACAAATAACGGGTATGGTCCTACTCGTCCACCTGGTAATGGTAACAATGATCACGATTCTGGGAACAAAGACAAAGGTTATGGCAATCGTAACGATGATAAAAGATACAACAATAAAAATGATGACAAAGGTTATCCTAATAGAAACGATGATAAAAGATATAATAATAGAAACGATGACAGATATCAGGGATCATATGGAAGGCCGTCAGAAAGTGACAGAAATAAAAGCGGTTCAGGAGTACATGACGACAAACATTGGATAAGACCAAGCAGTCCTGATACGAAATTTGATAATCGATATGATAATAGAAATGATGATGATAGACGAGGAGGAAATAGAGACCGTGACAGATACGATGATAGAGACCAAAATCGTGATGGCAATCGAGATAGAGATTATTATCGGCCAAACACTCACGAGAGAGATCACGATAGAGGTAACGGCTTTGACAATCGCAGACCTTCGACAGATGATCGTTACGAAAAAAGGCCGGCGTATAACGAAGATCGATACGCAGCAAGACCCGGTTATCCGGAAGACAGGTATGAAAGTCGACCCCAATACCACGATGACAGAGACAGAGATCGCGATAGGGATGGTTGGCAAAGTTTTGACCGTTACGGAAGACCCAACGCTGACGACAGAAGACGACCAACGGCCGATAGAGACTACCGTCCAGATACGAGATACGAAGCCGATCGATACGACGATAGAGGGGGAAGTCGTTACGATGATCGCTATGACAGAGGATCCGGATACGATAACCGAAGAGAAGAAGATAAATATGGAAGCCGAGGAGGCTTTCGGCCGTGGGACGAGACTTACCGGGGAACTTCGGGGTTCGATAACAACGGAAGAGGTTATTACTTTGCTTCGGGAAGACCCGACGTAGGGGCAACATCCGGATGGGGTCAGGGGTACGACCGAGGGTATGCGGCCAGCTGGCAGTACGGCGGAAACAAGGGGGTGGCTGACAGGGGCGACACGGGTAATGGAGGGAGGTGGCAGTCTGCCGGCGCCGGAAGCGGATGGAGCGATCAGAGGTGAGAATAAATCTATCTGTCAAATGCTATTCTTAACACATGACCGACATTTATAAGAATTTATTTATTCTTCAGGTAAAAGAATATTACAAACATTTCTCAATTTTTTACGTAGTATTTACTAGTGTAATTTTTTAAATCTTTTAATAATTGAACTTGAAGTTTTTTAAAGATTGCAAAAAGCTACCATTTACAAATAAATCTTAAACAATACCTAAATGAATCAATAATGTCACTTTTAAAAACAATATTTTAATTAAAGAATAATAAAAAAACATTTATATCATTCTCGTAGCGTTCGTTTTTACTGAACACCAACATATTTTACAACCTTTTTTTAATAAAATTGACATATCTGTTTCGTATATATTTGTTTTGATATTAAGTTAAGATTTTTTCTAAATTATAAAAAAAATATTTTTTAATAACATTTATCTATTACGTAAGACAAAAAAATGTAATTTGTTTTTAGTTAAAATTGAAACGGTAGGCATTTATTTGAAATTGAAAATAATTAACATTATATTGACTTTTGAGCTCAAGCTATTTTTGTTATACAACAGTTTGTTTAATAAACATAATAAAATAATATGTTCTAACCGGATCCTAAACAAGGTAAATTGTTTAAAATCAATATATAAAGAATAATTTCATGTATCTTCAATCAAATTCTTAGATATATGTGCCTCTAATCTTTTTTCTAGTGCGTCTTTGTAGCTTTACCATATTTGTTTAAACATGTGACAAACAAATAATCTACGTTAAATAAATTCTTAAAAATACATCACTATATGTATATAGACTCCAAATCAGAGAGTATAAAAATTTGGGTAATTTACGATTATGATAAAAGCTATGGTGAGTTATAAACGTGTAGGATTTATATAATGTAATTTTAAAATGCCCCGTACAGTAAACCATCGCAATTTTAGCCGTGTTAATTACACAAAACGGTTTGGCATGGGCATTAAACCTTTCTAAATAATTAGTCCGGACGTCCGGTTTGCAAAGCGAGAGATGAAAAAGCGACTACTGTAACTACGCTCTACGAACAGTCTACGCTGCTACGATGCTACGAAATACAATCCTCTAGCTGACTTTCGCTCTCATGACTGTTGGTTAAGTAATATAGACTGACAATAAAACGAATGACCTGTCTATTAGCTCACAACATACACAGCATAATACTTGGGTATACTATTATCATTCAAAGCAATAAGTGAAGTGAAAACAAATATTAAAGGATATATAAGTCGCCAGTTTCAACAGCTGTTCGACTAATCAACTCATTGCCTACAGAAACGGAAATTTTCAGTAACAATATTTGTGAACTGTTTGTTAGGTTTCCCTTTTTTATTTATTGATTTTGTATGTCCAAAATATTTTTATATATTAATTATTATTATGTACTGTTTTTTTATTTGAATTATATTTGTCAAGTGCATGGTGAACTAGCGTCAGCTGTGATGACATGTACTGTACTTTAGATTTTAAGCAATAAAGAATTTATTGGTCAATATTATGAAATTATAAAGTTTAAAAAATGAGCTTCTTTACAAAATTCAATAGAAATAACAAAAAAAACTGTACAGTTAAATATCAATCTTCCGCCTGACGGATGACGTATGGTCGGTTAGCGCTTACTCTACCGATCAGGCGTGTCTTGGTTTAATTCCCGGTAAGTGTTATGTCAAATTTGGATTTTTTTAAACTTTAGATGTAAGACGTGGGTGTTTTTGCAGTTAATTCTCATCTTAATTTATTTATTATGTTTCATTTTCAAAATATTTCCCGAATTGGCAATAGCTGTAATGCCGAATATTTTTTAATATAAATTAAAATTTAAAAAAAATGTGCACCTAAATAAGTTTTTAATATATTTTCGTAGTAAAAAAAAAATCTTGATTACATAAACAGTATTTAAATTTGCTTCTGCAGTGGTATGAACTGTAACATAGCGATCATATAGGTTCGGGTTCAAATGGCGGGAAGGTCAAAGTCGAATTCCGATTTTTTCAATCTAATATTTAAGATTTTGGGCATGGGTTCTGGTGGTGTATTTTCTTATTTACTTGATATTGAGTGACTTGGCATAAGCTGTTTATGCGTAATATCATTTTTTTTTATAATCTTCTAAAAAAATAGAAACATTCCTTCACACCAATCAAGATGTAAGTAAACACGGGCGAATAGTAGAGGGATAAGCTTATTTATAATATCTTACTAGAACCATTAGTTTATTTTTCCCTCCAACCGAAAAAAATATTTAAACGACTAAATATAACTTTTTCTTATAAAAAGAAGCTTGCTTATCTGCCACTTAAGGTGCTAATTTCTTTCATTTATGTAGAGTGCTGGCGTGGTTATAACTAAATTGTGTAATAATACAATAAATAGTATCTTCATATAAATAACATTGCTAATCTAAAGAATGATTTTTTTTATTTTTAGAAGTGTCATGTTCATAATTTATTTGTGACAATGATAATACATCCTATTGAAACCAACAAAGCTCCTTTCGATGTAACGTTTTACATGAACGCAAAAGTGCTTTGTAAATACGTTTTGTGGTCGGTAGAATCAGGAGTTGAAGAGGGGAAAAATAAATACATTTTTCAAATAAAATTAAAATATTTTTTACCTGTTAAAATCGTCAGCAAAAAATTGATCAAAATTTCTATTGTAGTTATAATCTATCTACTCATGGATTCAACGGCTTCATTTACAGTATTTCTTGAAGACATGAATTTGTTTTTTTTTTAATAATTTATTGATTTTATTACTGATGGATTGCACATGGCACAATTCATTAATTAATTAACAAAAGACTGATTGATTAAATTATTAATTTACAATTGAAAAATAATATACATATTTTTGCTGGATTCAGACATATATTATATTTATAAACTTTTGTCATTCTGTCTGGAGATGTTTCTCAGGTAAGCAAAATGAGTGTGATAATTTGTTACACAACTTGTTGAAAAACAAAGTAATCAAAATATATTTTATATTATCCTAGTAATAAACGTTTCTGGAATGTTGTCTCAAACATTAATTTAATGGTTTTTTTTTTGAGTGTAATTAAATAATTTCTTCATCTGTGGTTTCAAGCGAAACGAGCTTTTCGACAATTTTTTAGATTCCTAATTTTTCGCAATATATTTTCTAGCGAGATGACTAAACGGTTTTATGACTTTTGTACCGCTTGTTAATTACACCTTATAATATTGTTTTCAAAACGTTCTTAATTGTATGATACAGTTATTGATTTTTAATTAGTCTATTTATCTATAATAAGTCGTTTTGATATAATTGTCTTGTATTCCTTCCGTTCAATTTATTTCCAATAAGTTTTCCTTCTCATATAAATGTCATAAGTATCGTTAGTGTAAGTAACTTCTTGATCGCTACCGTTTAAAGGTGACATCTTGCTCTTTTTTATTTAATGTAAAATTTAAAATTAATTAAAACCAATATATACGTTAAACGTCCATGCCACAGTATTCGACGTCGTTGGTTTCCAAGCTGAAACTCACGGGTTCGAATCCCAGTACGAACAGCATTTTTTCAATCGACCTTTCGATTCCTGTTTCAAGGTACCATTCCAATCCTAAAATAACGGGGTGTCGCGAGAGTGATTGGCCAATCACTAGTCCTGTCCTGACCTATACTTTCTTTTCTTACTCCTCAAAATCGCAATAAAATAGGATGAGCGACTGAGTAACAAACAGTTCTTGAAGAGAAACTTCCGTTGAGATGCCCTGAGATAGTAGGAGGCCGTATACTCTATATTAGGAGCGGGTATGGATTAAAAAGAAACGTTAAAACGGTATCAATAATAATACGGTTATGTACGGATAACAAAGTACATTTTAAATTAGTTTTATCAATCATCCATTTTAATATTTCATATGATATCAAATAATGATTTCCCCCAAAGTAGCCTTCGGATCCAATGAAAATATTACAATGTGTGTCTGTCCGTAAAAAAAATGTTTTATTTTCAATTTTTTTTATCAGTTTTAGTCAAATATGGTATTTTACTGCCACAATTGAAATCTTATTCGAATACTACGCAGTTTGGTCGGGTGGCAACATTGGCTCAGAATTAATCTTTTCCCACATATCCATTTCAACCACTGGCTGTATTTACCATGAAACCAAAAATGTACCCCAGTAAGAGCAGCAGGATGGGGTAGCGGTCGTCGACTGTTAGCGTTAGACATCGAAACCGCCAAAAGATAAATGACAATAGAGGCAACACTGGCGACTTGTTCAACAAATTTCGCTCGGACCGCCTCCGCTCGAGCCTCTGTGTTAGCTCGGAGAACGCCGCATGTCACTCCGGCCCGCTTGTACCAATAAATTAGAAAATGGTTCAAAATCTAACATCGTTTCAAGGGTGATCTATTGCATAAACAACTGCAAACTGAAGGGTTGATTCAAGAGCGTTAACTTACTTTTGCTTTAATTTGAGCCATACAAACAATACAAAGAATTTGTAAGTTGTTCACTGTCAATACTTGTTGGAAAAAATATCATATTTAATCACTTTTAGGTTGTTCACTGTCAATACTCGGTAGAAAAACGTTATATTGAGAAAAAACAAAATGGTCCTTTGTATTTATTTCAACTTTATTTTTAAATGTCAGGACCGGTTTCGCTCATGGCGAGCATTGTTCAATTGGCAATGACATTTTTAGCATTCGAGCAAACTGTTGTAACTCATTCATTAACACTTGTTGTAAAATAACATATTTAATAACTTTTAGGGTGTTCACTGTCAATTCTCGGTAGAAATGCGTTATATTAAGAATAAACAAAATATTCCTCTGTACTTTATTTCAACTTTATTTTTAAAGGTCAGGACCGGTTTCGATCATGGCAAACGTAGTCCAATTGTCAATGACATTTTAAGCATTCATGCATTGACAAGCTCGTCACGAGCGAAACTGTTCCTGACCATATAAATAAAGTGGAAAGAAAATACAAAAAAATATCGTGTTTTTTCTTAATCATATTTAATGTAATAAAACACTCTTTTTACTTAATTTACAATCATTTATTAGGATTAAGACTGGTTCATTACGAGGATTCTCTCCTTACAAAAAAATGTATATATTGATAAAGAATGAAAAAGTTAGAGTGTAACAAGCAATTGATAACGTAAATATGGGAAGAACTTATAATTGATATGAATACAAAATTTAAATAATTTACACTAAACTGACTTTAATTAAAATACTTGACATCTCAAAAATAAAAGCAAATAAGTACTCTATACATATTATTTTAAACGTTGAAAATGCTTGTTATGAGCGAAAATGGAACTGAGCCTAATACATAATAAAATTGTGGATTAAGTACAAATAAGTGTTTAAATAAAATTGATAAATACCGCTGAAAAGTATTGTCAACCCAGTTGTTACGATGGCTTAATGTTAGGTTATCAATATAATTAATCGTTGTTTTTTTTTCCTATTATAGAAAAGATATTTTTACGGCCCCTGGATTTAGTGAATTAACATTACGATTTTCTATGCTAATTTCTGAGTGTTATTTTTTTTTCTCTGTGTAAGATTTTTGAATCATTTGTAACCACACTGGTGGAAATGGTTTATATTTCAAATCCTAAGCAAATACAAGATTAAAGAGCATTACTCTTTCACCCTTTTATTTCAATTTGAAACAAAACCCATGAATTAATTAACTGGCCGGATATAAATCATTGGAAGTTTTGTATTTGCTGAAATCTATTTATGATTTCAAAAATTATTTAACGCAACATATTAAATGCTTTATTTAGCTAAGCCGTTTAAGCAAAAGCTACTAAGACGCTGGCTCACGTCACTTGAAAAACGCTTAAACTGCTGTGTGTTCATATAACAATAACGCTGTCGTTGAGAGAGTTTATGATGTTTCTTTCAATACGGAAATACTGGTATTAAAAATATAAAAATATCTGTATTTCGGTATTAATAATAGGTCCCGAAGTCTATTTTTAACGTACATAACCCATCACATATTCTAATAAAATTGTTCGCTATGAAACGAGGGGGTAAAAGCAAAGACAATAAGCTACCACGGAAACTATTTTGAGATAAACATAAAAGTGAAAAAAGTCATTATTATTTTATTCATTTTATTTGTGCTACATAACTTACAGTAGAATATTGTGATTCATAATTAATTCGTCAAATGTAGCAAGCAAAAATTCTGTCACGTGACTATTATATTGAGTGAAGAAGACGAATTCGTTTCGACTTTTTTAAATTTCTTCGATTTCGATTAAATTAAAAAGGGATTTCTACCGAAATATCAGTTCACAAGCTGAATAATTGTTAGCTCTTTGATTCTGCATCCGTAGATTGAAAATATATTTTTTTTAAATTGCTCCATTGCTTCTAATCCTCTCAAACAGTTGTATAAACTTTGACAGGTTTCAGAATTTCAATGATGTATTATTATTTTACGAACTGTTAGCTTGTTCCGAAAATCACCTGCCTATGATAATCATATATTTTTTAATGGCTATCTTGTATATGAAATATTGAAATTTAGATTTGCTCGCCCGGTATTGTGATTTAAACTGGTACTATTTTGTTTTATTTCGGTATTAATATATATAATACAAGTATTTAACAATAAATAAGAAGATTTAGATATTCATCTGGAATTGCAATCCTTATTTGAGTGGTGTTGAATAGAAAGAAATGTAATTGCATCAATATTCCTTCATTTTAAAGTAAACTAAAATAAAATAAAAATCTCAAAAGTAAACCACCCATTCTTTTGATTTATATCTCACAATGGTCGTAATATTCTAAAATCAACTTCTTACAGCTTCATATATGTACATATTTCATACATTTTTACAAAGAAAACCATTTTCAATTAAGCCCGACATGTAGTGATGCTCTACACACAAAAGTTGTTTTTTTTATCAAAGACAAATGGTTTTAATGTTGTTTCACATAAGATACTCAAAAATAAAAAAAGAAAACTAGATGAATGCGTCACTAAGAAAGGCAGAAAGTGTTTATTTTTATCAATTTTTTTAACATTGGCTAGAAAACAGGTGTGACTAAATAAACAAGTAAAATTCACCAAGCTTGACATTTCGAAAACAGAGTAATTGGGTCAATTTGCATTCAATAACATTGCGTACCGGCAGTATTGATACAAAACCTGGTTTATCAGCTTAAAACCAATATTGATACCGATCTAGATATTATTCTCCTTTCGTATCCAACCGGAAGACTAATTGACGCGAAAGCAATCCGATCCATGACGTCAGCACACAAAAAACTCAATTTACTGTTGCACAAAAACATGCGGAAAATTTTAACCGATTTGGCATGCATAACCTGTACGTGTAATAATAGTAATTCTTTATCACAATGGAAAAATACTACCGAAAATGATCAATTATTTGTTTCCCACAGTTGTGTGAGGCAAAAATAGATTGAGGTGATTGGCGGCGGAACATCACAGAATAAAAAAAATTTAAAAGCATTTCTCATTGCCTCCGTATAAATAACAAACCCAAAAACAGCTTTCACCCACGGATTGTAATATTAAAATAGATTTAACTGTTTTTACGTTGTTCATTCTCTATATAATGACAATTAAATCAAAGCTCATTGAGCAACAAAAGGTTTTTCAAATATGTTTTATCTATGTCCGTTGACAATGTTGAGTATATGGAGTATTTTTCAAGTAATTTATCAGTTGAGCAACAGATCCTTTCATTTCATAGAGTTTTTCTTAGGATAATAAAATATAACATTCGATAATATAAGTGTAATATTAACACAAATTTCTTAACTCATATTTTCTTCAGCTTAGATATCGACCATGGAATGGAAAAAAAAAACGTAACCCACAGTTTTTTCAAATAGCTTTTTTTCGATAATCACAAAGTATATGTACAACTGTATACACGTTCTATCAAAAGGGTGTTTCAAAATTTAGCTTTGAAGTTTGAAAAAAGAAGGGCCTGTAAAAATTGTGATCAGGAAAAAAGACTTAAAAAAAAGGTTTTACTTAAAAACTTTATTAAACAAATATCAGAAAAAGTCAATCTAAAATCAGTTTACCTATTTCCATGCACTTTAAGGTTGTTTATATTTCATGGTTTGCATTTGACACAAAATCGTCGAAAAGCGTTTTTTGTGTATCCTGTTAAATTTGTTATCTGTGGGTTACGGTCCTTTTCGTTTTCCACATTCGAATGCTTACGAGTTTTATATGTGTAATCATTCCCTGAATTTTAATAGTAGGATACCAACAGTACGACCAACTTCTTGGTTAAACTTTTTTTTCATTCAGTTACAAATATTTTAATAGGTTTTTAAAATTAAAAAGAACAACCATCACCAATTCGTATTTTTATTTCATAGGGTAGAATAAAGGTTCCTTACGAATAATCAGGATGAAAAAATATCATAATTACGTCATAGATCCAGTATATTTAAATAAACTTTCTATTGATACATGTCCTGGTATATAACTATCTTTTTTTCTAGAATAATCACTACAGTCAAGCTTTTCTAAATGTTGAAAAATAAACATATTTTTATATGCTGTATAAATGTTTGCAAGGCATAATGTATTTAATACCTGGCTAAATTATTTTATGCAAATATTTGCATTTGATTACTGAAACAAAAACATATTTTAAAATAGTTTTCAGTTGGCAAAATAGCGAAAAATACTTTGACATATATTTATTATGATTGTGACATTATGCGCATCATTTGCATTGCAAATCAATCCAAACAAACATATTATATTTGAATTCGTTTTAACTCCACGGCTTTCATGATAAAAATCTATTCAATATTCAATTTAATTGTATTTGTTTCAATTCGTAAAGCTCAAAGCGCTCATAATAAAAGCCATTTAAATATGCGACGCGCTTCATCAAACATGGCTGAATAATAAAACTATCAAAAATATCGTTTCCTTTTTTTCAATAACCAAATTTCAGCACTGCACTGGCTCTGAGTACTTTTACGGGTTTGTTTTCATCGAATAAACTCATGTGTCACTGTTTTATAACAGGTTCGTTTTTGATGAAAATATTGTTTTTTCCTTCCTAAAATATTCATATACATTTTTTCTATTATTAATTTTTGATGAAAAACAAATTTGATATATAAGAAAAAAAGAGGAAACAACTATGTTATCAACATTTTCAAGAAATCTATTTTATTAAAAAAAATAGTTACTTTGAAGCGGCTGTTTTTTCCAATAAAAATTGTGAAAACATTATATTCATCTTAGCTTGAGACAATGCTTAGTAAGAAATTGATCAATATTATCACTCTTTTACACTTGATTTATAAAATGTTTTATTACCATTGTAATAACAATTGATTATATTATATATTGTCAAGTCAAAATTTCATATTAACCTATTATAATAATGTGAAAATAACATTGTATTTTAGTTCTACGTATTTTCGACATAACGTTCTCGTCAGAACTATGTTTAATTAAACTGAACGTAGCTCAACTATGACTAGAAGATATACACTATGACAGACTTAGAAGAAATGCACAGTACATTTAATCTAACATCTTATCTTTGTATATTGAATTATTAAATGTTATAAACTTACTTTATAATTTTAACGTAAATGTGACAATTATGATAAAATGTTTACAAAATTTCTTATTAATTCAAAAAAATATTGTTTTTGTGGATTAAAAAAAAAGTTGATATTTTTGAATCACAATATGTTATACGTACATTGAAGGCGGATTTTTTTTGTCTTATTTCACATTTCAAACCCCTTTTCTAAAAACAACGCTGTCAACCAGCAGTCTCTCGACTAACATAACATGTACATAATCTTTTTTTTATTCATGACCATTTCTAATTTGAAGCATTTGGTCTTTTAATGGAGGTATATCAACACAAGTTTTTTTTCTACGAAAACTGCTTGTTACTCAGTTGCTCAATCAGTATTTTTTTTTAATAAAGTAGAAATATAAAGTATATAACATTACTAAAACAGGATTAGTGGTAAGCTGATCGAATGTTACGCCTCGGTATTTTTAAAATTGCGAAAATAGAAGTTGGAGAGAAATTTAATACATTACAAACAACCAAGACTTCAAACGAAAATCGATAATCGATTTCAAAAAAATGTCCCCCCTGAATGTCGAACTAGTGAGTAATGTCATAAAAAATATCGACGCTTACCACTTTACCAAGGTCTCGACAAATACGTACCTGGTAATGATACAATGACACTAGCTTATTCTTTCATTCAAAAAAATCAATAATCTTATTTTGGCTTGAATGTACAGTGCAGTGGAGAGGAACCTGCGGCCTCTTAGCTTCTCTGATGCAGCCTTTTGACTTGATTAAAATATTCACTTTGATCAAAAAGTTGTACGCAAGCGCTTGGAAAAAGAGTATAATCAACACATTATATGTTCGACAGTCGAAAAAAAAGGGGGGGGGAGTGTCAACGTATTCTTTACTGCGGCCTTAAGCTTAATCAGATAAATGAATGTGGCCATTAGAAATGAAAAAGTTCCCCACCCTTGGTATAGTGCTTCGTATTTCATTATGAGTAAAAAGAAAAATTACTTTACCTTTAGCTAAACTAAGAAAACTAACCTAATCAGCATGATTGGACGGAAATGACGAAAAGAGCTTATTAAGCGAATGCAAAACTATCTACCGACGAAAGAATCGTACAACCTCAAGAATTTTAAAGCTGATGGCAGTAATGAATGACCAAGGAAAATAAAAAAGACGTTTACTGTTCTTTTATTTAAAAAAAACGGTGATATTTTAATAATGAATTTGCGAAAATGTTTTATATTTTCAATTTTAGAAAGAGATTTGTTGACTTTCTTGCCAATTGCCAATTTAAATTTTTCACCATGTTTTAATCATTTATAACATTGCAAAAGCAATAAACTAGTAAATTGTAATTATTTTTACTGTTTTAGTGCACTAAATCAGTGTTTCTCAACCTTTTTGGGAGCGTGGCCTCCTTTGAGTGTCTTTATTTTTCTGTGGCCCCCATACCATTGTTTTGTCTTCCCATGAAAATTATAATTTCAAAAACCCACCTTTTTTTATAGCTCTTCCGAGATTTTCGAATCTAGAATGCCAGTAATTTATTTTATTTACGGATTTACAAAATATAGCTGCGCGACGTCTGTCATTATGCTCTTCTCTGTATCGTTTTATCAACACCCGTGGCTCCCCTAAACTGTGTTGTGGCTCCCCAAAACAAAAATAAATCTCTGTGGCCCTCTGGGGGGCACATGGCCCACCGTTGAGAAACCCTGCTCTAAATCATGATATTTCAAAAACAATTCAAATGTTATTTGATTGAAATTGAAATGAATAAATGTACATTTTATTTTTAGTTAGCAAGCGCATTAGTATCTTGATAAACTCACAATTAAATGGAAAAGCAATGCTAAAATTTTGGACAGCTTTTAAATAATTCAGGGAGATGAAATAAATCGCTTTTATTTTTAACATCCGACCACAAAGAGAGAATACTCAAGTGACAAATAGGCGTATCAACATTTTTTACCAAAACATGGATCAGTTTTAGATTTAAAAAATGTAATTTAATTAGACTCGTATTTTTTTACTTAAAAACTTTACATGCACAATCTTTACTCAAATCGTACGTTTTTTTCTGTAAAATAATTTTGTTGCATAAAAACTTCATTTTCGCGGTTGTGAAATTTTTTACATGTGAATTAAGGCACCCAATTTCGGACCCATTTTATGATCCCGGGATTTCGGGATAGACAATTTTTTAAACATTCAACGTAAAATCGTGTATAAATTGGGGATGGAAAAATTTTTGCTCGGGTTTTTAAACAATTTTTTGTCGTTTTTTAAAAAAAAAACAGAAATTTTTGAATTTCCCGAAATGAAATGACGTGAGACCTTTTTCATGTTTAGCTCTTCCAAGATTTAACAAGACTTTTTTTTTTACCCCTCGCACAACTTTCTCTAATTTTCTCAATCCCGAGATTTCGGGATCCTGAATTATATATTTCAAAGATTAACAATAGCGACTAGCATTCTTCACTTAGCAGGATATGTGGTCGAGTTAGCTTCGATTGCGAAACTCACTGGTTTGAATCCATGTACAGACAGGTTTTTCAATTGATTTGAATTTCCGTTCATAAGTCATGAAGGTACGAAAGTCTACAATGTCAAAAAATGGAGCGAAGCAAGAGTGATAAACTCATCACGTCATCTTTAATGTTTATCATTATAAGTTGTTTAAAAAAACTATAATATTAGATCAAAATATTTCACATTTTTTAAGCCTAGCAATTTACAAGGCTGGCCTAATAAAAAGAGTTTTGCCTAAAAATTAAACCACGCCAATCTTAAAACGTAGTATACTTCTCACATTATATATTGTATAACTGGCTGTTCCATTAAATTCCATGCGGAATTCCAAGCCTATAAAAAGTGAAAAATAATAAGTAAGACATCAGTTATGATAATCCACTTGTGTAGACTACACCTGTTCGAGATTTAAATTAGATAAATAACTGAAATAAATATTTATCTAACCAAGTGTTTCTTAACCGTATTGAAAGAATCGCCCCCTTTCGCAGAAATAAATTATCCGAAATTATCTAACGCCCCCTCCCTCTCACTGAGAAATTTGAATTCCTCAATTCCCTACTCTTTTTCACCAAAATATCTGCGAAACTCGTTTTTTTTTTAGCTCACGAATTTGAAATCCTCAATCACCCTCTCGCAATCCTACAGCGCCTCCCAAATTCTGAAAAATTAAAAACGCCCCCTCCCTGGTTTCTTAACGCCCCCCAGATGGGCGGTACCACCCCCGTTAAGAACCACTGATCTAACCTAAGGTATCAACTTGGTTATTGATAATCTGTATCCAAGGTTTTTTTTTGAAATGTCATTTAGAGTCATACGACACTGAAACATCGAATTTAATGTCCGCAGAATAATTTGTTTACACCATTGCCGCGAATTTCTATGGACTATAAATTCATTGGACCGATAATGGCACGCATACCGCATTTTGCCGTCAATGTTTATTTTACTGTTTTTCGATATTAACTGGATTTAAATTTGTAGGGTTTATTATTACCGTTGTGGAGAATTCATAATGAGTCAACAAAAACTGACTATTGATTTTATTTAGCTCATAAAAAACATATTAATTTATATATCAAACATTGCTTAATTGAAAACAATAAACGACGAAGCACACGTTTTTTATTAAAACAAAACAACAATGTCCAATCGGCAATTGCGGATTTTTATAATACGAAGAAAAATATATAAATAATGTTCCTTCAGCAATATAACATAATATGGAGCCATTAGAGATGAGTTAGCCAAGGGGTATTTTATAAAAGAAAAATTTTAGGCGTTGTAATATTCTACACGTCCTAAAATATCGTAAAAGTGAAGTAACCTCTGTTAATACACATTGCAATAGTATTATATCCATAAAATAGAAATAATACGGAATCTACCAAAACAAGTTCAAGAAAAAAGTTTAACCATTTTATTAATTGGCTCACTTCACCCCTCGAAGGCCCATATATATTATTTTTTTCAAAAAAAAATAAACATTTTACATATGAAGACGTGGTTTACATACATTGCCCTGTATCTGTATCTGTATCCGTAGGTTTTTTTTATTTTCTAAAATACCGCATAAATAAGTATTTTAGTGCCTTGTTTATACATTAAAAAGCAGCGGTGGGCTGCCAATATTTTAACAAGGGGCTCGGTAAATATTATTCATTTTTTTATCCATGTCCGCTCCCAATCTCGAGCATATGGCCTCATAATGAAGGTATCTCAAAAAAAGTTATTTTTCTACGAGAACTGCTTGTTACTTAGTCGCTCAACCTCTCTTTTTCAATGATAGTAGTAGGGATAGAATGATAAGGATAAGACAGGACTAGTGATAATACTACTAATAGTAGCGCCCAGTTGAATTGAAGGATTGGAAGAGTGGGAGGCAAACTTAAGACATCACAAACACCCATGCCTTCGAACAGAAAATAGATAAATCGATCGAAAAATGCTGTTTCGTACTGGGACTCGATCCTGTGAGTTTCCACACGGAAGCCTACAACGCTGAATGAAAAAATGAAGGAACAACTACTTTTCAAATTTAGCCATCCAATACATCAGTTATGTGATGATTTGATCTAAGACGAATGATGTTCTTATATTAACAAGGGGCTCGCCGGCCGCGCCGAAATTTAACAAAGGGATCGCGCGAGCCCTTCTGAGCCCCCTCCAGCCCATCCCTGTTTAAAAGGGATTATAAATAGTTCATATGTCTTTTTAATTGTCGCTATATACTACATTAAGCCTTTAATAGGAATATCACATAGCAATAATTTAAACAAAAAAGATACAGTGCTGTTGCAAAACGCCTCCGTATTATAAAATGTTGATGAAAATATAATTTAAGCTGGTGGAAAATTTATGACAATTTTAGACCTGAAATTATGATTAATGGAACGCATTGGTTTCACTCTTACGCAAGGGATACGTCTCTCGCAAAAGAGTAGTGCAAAAAAACGTGTAAAAAGATACACCAAACATAGAAAAACAATAAAATAATATAATCTCCATAACATTTAATCATGCTATTTTAAAACCGTATAAAAACCAGGGCGGTGGAATCGGGAAAAAAAAGACGACTCCGACTCCAAAGTAATTTTTCCTCATTTCATTTTGACTTGTATATACAATATGTATGTATACTATCAGATCATCTTTAGTCAGCCTAGCATGCAGTGACAACACTATGGACTATTGTGGCTTGAATACACATGATTTTTTTTTAACCCTCCAAGGACGAGCGTGACCATATGGTCACAGTAAACAGCGTTGTCTATTGATCCCACTATTCATCCGTTTTCTACTTGAATATCGTTGCTTTCACTCATATTTGGTTAAGAAGGGTACAGACTTAAGTAAGTCATCAGCCGCGGGGACAGAAACGGCCAACAAAAGCACATGCGATTTTTTGAATTTCCGTCTCTGGAGGGTTAAATGGGTCTGAGTCGTAAGATTCTTCCGATTCCAATTAAGGACAAAACCCACGACTCTACGACTCCCGACTAGCTCTGATAAAATCATCATTCAAATACAGAGTTAGGTGTATGTAAACCAATTTAAATGCAATATTTAACATTCAATAGTGTAAAAATTATAACGAATTAAAAATACATTGGCATTACAGTGCGCCAAATGTTTTAATGTTGAAAGATCACACAAGAAAAACTCTATGAGAATTTTTAAACTCACCCGAGATCAACTCGAGATATGTTTACATCACAAACGTATACGTCTTAGTTCTCAAAATTTTAAATTGAAAAATCTAGATTTGACATTGATCTTACTGGTAACCAAATATAAATCTGCCTGTTCAATCCACAGTGGGCGTTAAAATTCATTTCAATATGTCATTTTTTATGGATCAAATTTTGTTAAAATCAAAAATTGAAGAGAAAGGGTCCAAAATGGTTATTGAATTTCATATGTAAATCAAATTAAGTAACACGAAGTTTGTTTCTTAATCCTCTCTTAGCCCTTCGAGTGGTGGCTGGAGACGTCCAGCGTCTCGGCCTGCCTCCTACGGCGATACAAGCTATCTATACGACAGGCCAGCTCCTGGACGAACGACACCGGTTCACCCGGAGACGACGGAGCAATCTTCCAGAGTCACTCAGCAGATAGAAGTCGAAACAAAGGCTGCCAATGACGTGGGAAATACTGTCAATGATAAAAACTAAATTTGTGTCTATGACATAGGTTTTATTTAAGTTTTATATTGCATAGATTTAATATTATAGTGTAATCGAAATAGGTAGAAAAATTACATCAAAAAATAATTAGATCTCATCGAAAAGATGATATGGTATTTCATTTATTCTATATTTTTTTATTTCAAACGATTGGAATTTCTTGGCATTTATGGAAAAAAATCGATTCATTTTTAGGTGATGATATACAAATTTTTATTATCGTTTACCTATTTCAATGCAAATATTCGATTTTAGTTTAAGTTATTTTTAAAACAATCTTAACCCGGTGGTGGGTGGTTGGGGGTGGGGGGGTGGGGGGGTGTGGGGGTGGGTGGGGGTGGGGGGTGGTGGGTGGGGGGGTGGTGGGTGTTGGTGGGGGGGTGGGGTGGTGGGTGGGGTGTGGGGGGTGGTGGGGTGGGGGGTGGGTGGGGGGGGGTGGGGGTGGGTGTGTGGGGGGTGGGGGTGGTGGGTGGGGGTGGGGGGTTGGGTGGGGTGTGTTGGGGGGTGGTGGGGTGGGGGGGGTGGGGGGTGGGGTGGTGGGGGTGGGGGTTGGGTGGTGGTGGGTGGGGGGTGGGGGGGTGGGGGTGGGGGGTGGTGGTGGGTGGGGGGTGGGGTTGTGGTGTGGTGGGGGGGTGGGGGTGGGGGGGGGTGGTGGTGGGGGGGTGTGGGGTGGTGTGGGGGTGGGGTGGGGGGTGGGTGTGGTGGGGGGGGTGTGGGGGGGGGGGGTGGTGTGGTGGGGGGGGTGTGGGGGGGTGGGGTGGGGTGGGTGGTGGGGTGTGGGGGGGGTGGGTGGTGGTTGGTGGGGGGGTGGGGGGGGGTGTGGTGGGGTGTGGGGGGTGGTGTGGGTGTGGGTGGGGTGTGGTGTGGGGGTGGTGTGGGTTGGGGGTGGGGTGGGGGGGTGGGGGTGGGTGGGGGTGTGGGGGGTGGTTGGGGTGGGGTGGGGTGGTGGTGGGGGGGGTGGGTGGGTGGGGGGGGTGGGGGTGTGGGGGGGTGGGTGGGGGGTGGGGGTGGGGTGGTGGGGGTGGGGTGGGGTTGGGGGGGGGGGGGTGGGGTGTGGGGTGGGGGTGGGGTGTGGGGGTGGGGTGGGTGGGGGGTTGGGGGGTGGTGTGGGGGTGGGGTTGGGGTGGGGGGTGGTGGGGGGGGTGGGGGTTGGGGGTGGTGGTGGGTGGGGTGGGGGGTGGTGGTTGGGGGTGGGGGTGGGGTGGGTGGGGGGGTGTGGTGTGGGTGGTGGGTGTGGGGGTGTGGTGGGGGTGGGGTGGGTGTGGTGGGTGGGGGGTGGTGGGGGGTGGTGGGGGGGTGGTGGGGGGGTGGGTGGTGGGTGGGGGTGGGGTTGGGGGGGTGGTGGGTGGGTTGGGGGGGGTGTGGGGTTGTGTGGGGGGGGTGTGTGTGGGGTGGGGGTTGGGGGGGGGGGTGGGGTGGTGTGGGGGGGGGGTGGGTGGGGTGGTGGGGGGTGGGTGTGGGGGGGGGTGGGGTGGGGTTGTGGGGGTGGGTGGTGGGTGTGGGGTGGGTGTGGGGTTGTGGTGGGGGGGTGGGGGTGGGGGTGTGGGGTGGGGGTGGGGTGGGTGGGGGGTGGGGTGGGGGTGGTGGGGGTGTGGGGGGGTGGTGGGGGGGGGGGTGGGTGTGGTGGGGTGGTGGTGGGGGTCTTAAATTAATTTAAAATAAATATTGGGAAAAAAACTAGCTTAAACATTATACTGATACTATTGAAAAATTAATAGTTTTCATTGTAAGCAATTAAATAATCTATAAAATGCTACATTCAACCTTAATTTATTTTTCTGATCAAAATTTGGGGGGTTGATAAATGTTTTTCATTGAATATTGTGATTTATTTTTACTTACTAGTCTTTAAGATTTCAGTTTATTTATCATTTATTGAAAGACTAACATTACTCATATATTTTTATAATGTAAGCAATATAATACGTATTTTATTGAGATTTAATGTAATAGTGATTTTATAATTTTATAATTGTATCATGTAAAAAAATTCTATTCTCTGATAATAAATATTTTGAAACAGTATACAATTTTTTTTCATTATGTACATTACTAAATATAATAAATAATATTCATATTTTTTTTGAGTCCTTACTTCCTTCTGGTGATATATGTATTTTTTTATTATAATAAATGTAATCACTCTTCATAAAAATCTTCTAGTGGGTATGATTAGTCTTAGATAATTAAAATGCTTATTTTTATTGTCGCAAACATAGATGAAAATAAAAAAAAACTAAATAATTATATAATGAAAAACTCTAGCTTTTCATTATAGTCTTTGAATTTGCTCACTGCTCACTTGGTTGCAAGACATTTAGTTAAAAAAAAAATATTCGAATGAATTCTACATTGATTTATTGATTAATATTACATTTGTTGCTATAAATAACTCTCTATATATTATATAATACTCTTCTAAATTAAAATGTTTTGCTATGAGCGAAGCTGGTTCTAATTCTAATAAATAAATGTGACAAAATTACTACAGAAGAGTGTTTTATTTTTTCGATACCGTTAATTAATCATTATGTGGTCTTTACATTTTGAGTAGACATAAAATAAGAAGAAAATAATAAAATAAGAGAAAATCAATGAAACACAAAGCCAACACTAATTATAAGGAAAGAAATTAGTATGTCAAACTTCTTAAAAAAAACAAGGAGCGTTTGTTGAACGAAATAAAAGTTTATGAAAACATTTCGCCTGCTAAATTTTAAGTTATTATTACACAAATCTTTTCACTTGTTCTTTCGTTACTTTGTTCAAATACATTTAAAAGCGAGTTTTTATTTCTTTAATAAAACAATATTACAATGTGCAAAGAGCTTATTTCTTTTTTTGGGTAATGTCGTGCATGCATAATATGCCTTGCAAAACAGTAATGAATCTACGCGATATGAATTAACACGATGAAATTTCAAAATTCAAAAGTAAATAAGTAAAAGAAGATAAAATAATTATAACCCTTCTTGTGGTGGCCTGGTGGAGCATCTGTCGTCATTCAAGTTCCAGTGTAAATTACATTTTTTAATCTATCTCTATTGAAAGAAATGGGTGTTTTTGTTGTCTGAAAATTCCCATTCCACAATTTCAATCTTTAAATAATAGAACGCTGTGAGAGCGATTAATTTACCACTTGTCCTGTTCTCCCTCTATATTTCTATCCATAACTAAGGGAACTGTTCCAACGAGGAGTGACTGCTATTTAGTCACTTAATTTCTCTTTTCCAGTGAGTGTAAGTAAAGAAAGATGGGGCTAGGAATTGCTTATTGCTCTCGCTTTGGTCATACTTGTAATATTACAAAAACATTGCAGATAATCAAATATACATATAGATCACTTTTGAGGTGTCAATTCGCAGTGGAAAGGCATTATATTCACAAAATAAAACACTCCTTAGTCCTAAATTTATTTAAAGGTTTTGCCAATCATGATCATTTCCAACCGATGATAATGAAAATTCTCGTGTTAATCGAAACCGGCTCCGACTTCATTAAATAAATGATTAATAATAACAAAAGGGTGGTTTTTTAAATATTAAAATCGATATGTATATGTCCCCATGAGACAACAGTACGAAGAAAGAATACGAATAAATATGTAAGAATAAAACTCAGTTATTTTAGGAATAATCTTCAGAGTTAATTAATATAACAAATAATTGTGTTTATACTATAGTTATTACATTGGATTAGAATTTGAAACGATTTTCCAGCTGTACGATACGACTCATCGCTCAAATTATAATTGTATTTCAGGGAAGAGTTGACAAACACACATACATACATCGATATTGTTGTATCTTAAATCTATACAATAATTGCTAATCGAACATCTTGGACTTCGACGCACTTCATGATGTAAACATTATTCTGGCAATTTATATTCTACCATGATATAGAAAGATACTTAGACAATAATTCTATTAGCTGCTGCGGACTGCTCTCATTACGTGTGTATATTTTTGACTTCTCAGACGTTATTAGTAATTATAGTCAGGATTTAATTTAAATTGACATTGATTAGCGATCTGCATTAAACGAAAACATCATATGTGTTAATTACTGTAGACTCGTTCGCTGCACATTTTGTTTTCTTATCTGTTTATACTTAATTTTAATTGATATTATCATCGCGGCATTAGTTCTCATGAAGGTCAACGCAATTTTTAATAGTGAAATAAAATTGAATCGTAATTGTTTGCATTTAATATTAGTTAAACGTTGTATGTAACACAAAAAAATAACCAACTCATTTTCTATACAAGTAATCACTTGTGGAGTGTCCACTGTCAATATTTGATGGAAAGACATTATATGGTTCCCGGTAAATTGCTCGAATGGAAATTGCTCGAATAACAAGATAATCAATTTGTTTCCGTTTGTTCTGTCCGTTTGTTCTGTCTTAGCCCTAGTCTTCTATGTGTTCTGGAAATATATAGAAACAGTTTGAGTAACTAATTAATAAGTAGTTCTCGTAGAAACACTTCTGTTGAGATAAACTCCATTAAAAGATCGTATGTTCCGCATTTGGAGCGAACACGGTTAAAATAAATACTTATGAAAATCATTGTTATATTTCACTCTCTAAACAAGTGTCGCACAAGATAAAAATGAAATTCGTAGAAAAAGTCGTGAAAAATCGTTTAAATAACCAACCAATTCGAATAATTTGTAATTCGAGCAATTTACCGGCTCCCACATTATATTATGTCTCAAATACCGGTTTAAATCGGTCGAGTTATGTAGTACAAATGAGCATTTAATTGTTTGAATATATAATATTAGTAATCGAGCATTTTAGCAGTGGGAAAGGAGCTTAACCTCACTGAGAAATTTTAAAACAAAAATCATGAAATGGCAAGTTTTATATTTAAATGTATAACGTAAAGCACGATTTTTATTTATGTGACGAAAAACTATTTCCTTTTTTGAGTAAAGTAAAATGAAATTATAAGGGCTAATAAGTCGGTCTAGTAGTAAAAGCTTTAGTCTGACAATAAGATGGAACTGATTTCATGTCTTAGCAAGGTCATGTTACTTTTCTATTTAAATTTTAGATTTTTGACAAAGGTGTTTGCGATATCTCATCTTCTCTATATAGTTGATCGTGAGTGAAGATAAAAACAATTTTCATTTGAAACTGTCTCGTGATCTTAAAAATATGACAATACCTGATACCTTCGCTATTAACAGTAGTGCCAGTTAAAAAAAAAAAAAACACACATTGTTTTGCAATATTTACGACAGTATGCTAAATAATAGTTATATTCCGTTTAAAGTAATATCAAATTGAGATATCCATTTATAATTGTTTCACAATTCATTGTTGTAAAACTTGCAATTTGCTATTGTGTTCACATAACTGAAGGTTGCAACGATTCGTCATATATGTATATAATTTACGTTGATTCTGAAAAATCCCTATTCAAAACAAAAAGCACGCACCGTCGGATCAACAATCGTCAAAAAGCGCTTTTTAATTTCATTTAATTACCTGTATACCTAATGAGATTTTTGTAATTAGTATTTCGGTTTGCCAATGCTAATGACCTTTAGATTAATGACATCGAAATAAGGACAAAGCATGCCAAAATTATATTTGTAATCATCATTGCTAATTTGTGTGTACCTAATTAAAAAAAAAACAAAATAAAAAAATTATAATGATATAAAAAGATTTCTGACTCATCTGCGTATGGCTATTTTTGATCATATGCTGGTAGGTTCTGTCATCCGATATAATATCCTATAATTATAAATGGTATATAAAACTGCTGTGGATATTGGATAGAGATTGCTCTATCTATCAGGGGGGTCTAGGTTCGATCCCGGTAAGGTCAATGCCAAATTTTGGTTAATTCAATTATAATTTGACGTATAAGATGTGAGTGTTTGTGATCTCGATTTAATCTTGAGTGACTTACAAATCGAGTTTTTCTCGTATTATCTTTCAACTTTAAAATATTTGGCGCATTGGCATTAGTTGTAATGCCATTTTTTTTTTTAAATAAAACGTGGTGTCCAATATCCCTCTGAATTACTTGAGTAAACTGTCAAATGATTAAATAAATTTCAATTAATTGCTACAAAAAACAAAATCAAAACAAACCATTGGAATGATTAAGAAAAAAAGGGTAGAAATTTATTTGACTTCATTCAATTAAAATTAATAATTAAATTAAATTAAATCATTTCATACATAAATTATAATCTTTCATATTTTTTTTCAAGATTATAATCAGCAGGTTGAGCAACTGAGTAACAAGCAGAGATAAATTCCATAAGCTCCACATTGGGAGCGGACGTGGTTAAACAAATAATACAAAAATATACTACATAGATTTTTTTCAGGTTTTCACTGGGAAAGTTTTTGGACAGTTTTATAATAATTTTGACCACAACTGTGATTAATTTTATGCAATTTGCATGCTTTTTTACGATTGAAATATTGCATGTATGTTAATGTGCAAATTGGTGCCACATTGCAACATTAAACATTTTCTATAATAAATAAAGGTTTTTAATATATCACGCAAATGCGATGAGGTAATTATTTGTTTCTGTACTCTTGTTGATACAAGTATATTCAAAATTGATTTAACAATCGTTTTTCCTTGCAGTAGTTTTATCAATATTACCAGTCAATAGTAAAAATAATACGTAAACAGATAATTTTAACAGAAATGTACATATTTTTTTCGAAAAATACTCGTAAGAGAAAACAAATAACCTAAATACATTATCCTTAAAAATCAATATTCAAATTTAAATAATACTATCCTAAAAAGTTGATGAAAGTATGATTCATGATTCTGAAAATCATTGATTTTTTAATTGCCGTGTTTTCACTTAGCAGAGCAGAATATGTATCACGTAAATCTAAAATATTACACAAATAGGTCACACTCTAGCTAATAGATTTTTTTCTTTATTTAAAACGGGATTATTGAATAAAATTATGTGCATATTACTTTGGTACGCCCATAGTTATCCACCTCTGGTATAGTTGATAAAATTGATATTTTTGTAATCCATTCAATTATGTCTTATCATTTAGCAATCTTTATTCTAGCGTAGTGTTATGATAACAGGCGTATACAAAAAATAGTTATTGTTCTATTATTAATAATAGACATAAACTTCTTGAGAAATAAATAAAATGCATTATTTTAATAGACTTTGTACTTTGATAATTTCCTTAATGTGATAATATATGTGAAATTTATATTCATAAAAAATACTTTATCTTTAAATAACAGACACGCAATAATACAAACATGTCGTTACTTAGTGTTTATTTGTCTACTAGATGTTTACTACCAATTATTGATGGAAAATCATTGTACAATAAAAAATATATATGTAAGTTCTGATCTTTATAAATTATGTGAAATTAGTAACTACAAAAGTGTTGATAAAATTAATAGAAATATTATTATGGTTTGAATTTTCAAATGAACACATAATTCTATCTCCATTCTTCTCTCTAGTACTTTTTAAAAATAAAAATTGATCGTGATTGAACATTTTTTTTTTAAATGCTCCAACAAAAATGCATATTTCACACATTGAAAGTGGACCAGGTACATACAAAAGCACACGTAGAATGAGCTGTTTGTTTTTAGTTTATAAAGAGAAGTTGTCAAAATAACACTAATTAGCAAATATGATGCGAGTGAACTATTTATTGTTGAAATGCTCCAACAGAAGTGCATACTACACACATTAAAAGTGGACCAGGTACAAACAGGAGCATGCCTAGAATGAGCTGTTTGTTTTTAGTTTATAATGAGAAGTTGTCAAAATAACACTAATTAGCAAATATGATGCAAGCGAACTATTCATTATTGATGCACATTACAATTTGACTGAAATATAAATAAACCTTCTCACAAATTAATGTAAAAAATATTTTTAATACACGTGGCTTATATATTCTATATACAAAATCACCCACCACTTTAAATCTAAAAATATAAACATGTATTTATAATCCATGCCCGCTTTCCAACGTGTATAATATGGCGTCATAATAAAGGTATCTTATTGGAAGTTATTTCTACGACAACTCTTGTTGCTCGAGTTTTTCGAATAGAGTAAGGATAGGATGATACAGCTAGGCTAGAACTAATGGTTAACTAATCGTTCTTGCTACGCCCAGTTTTTAAGTATTTGAAATGTGTGAATCAATTTTCAGACATCACAAACAGTGAAGGCATGGCTGAACAGAAACAGATAGTTAAAATGCTGTTCTTACTGGGATTTGAACCCGTGAGATCCATTAAAGAACCCAATGACGTTGACCGCTGTGCCACATAGCCGACCATTAAATAGTATTACCGAATACTTATTATTTATTCAATCGGCATTCATTTGGTAGAAATCCATTTTAATATAGGGTAAAAAATATCATATCAAGTATTTTTGTTCTAAACATATATATAACATTTAATTAATTTTAGGGTGCTCACTGTCACTCACTTAGTGAAAAGGCACTATATTAATAAAAACACAATATTCATTTTTACTTCATTACACATTATTTAATAGGTCAGGACCGGTTTCCCTCATTGGGAGCATTGTCAACTGATCAAGACAAACTCAGTTGACAATGCTCGCAATGAGCGAAACCGGTCCTGACCTATCAAATAAAGTGGAATGAAGTACAAAAGAATATTGCGTTTTTATTAAAATAATATTTAATTTATATTATTAAAGTTAATATAAGTTTTTTACCATATTAAATACTTATTCGTTGTCCGTAATAATAGTAGGTAGTCACCTCTTAATATTTTGTCTTAGTATTTGAAAGAAAATTTGCAGAAGCTTACAAAATATCATTTTGGTATAGTCTGCTTAATGCATCAGTTATATTTTTTTATACTGACAATATGGGATCGTTTCGTATGCATAATAATGCGTTGTTTCTCTTTGAACAAGAGTATTGTTTGTCAGAATCTTCTACGAGTAGAGAGTAAGTCGTGTCCCATAAAGTGTGTGAAACAACGCTCTCTTGCAACTGCATTACATCTTGGATTTTACGGAACAGCGTTTGGCAACTCCTGGATACTTGCATTGTTAAATGAATGAATACATTTATCGTTAATATTTCATATTTAAAAGAAAATACACGAGATCAGGGTCGTTTGTTCGCATATCGGTTAAAATACTTAATAGCTTGATTTCATATCAGCTAATGCGGAAAATTCTAATAGTTACAGTACTTGCAATCCTCGTTCCGAAACTTGAATATGCGTAAGTAGATATTGGTTTTAACTAAATTTAATGTATATTATCATACTCAGTGAATGGTGAATGTTTTATGTTGTTTATTTAAATCATTTTTGAACATAAAATAAAACATATACAAATCTTCTTACTAGCCATGATATTGATTATATTTAAAAGATAATTTTATGTCATTAGAGCTGAAATATTTCTTAAGACGTATAGACGCCGTGGCTGACTCGAAGAAAGCTCATTTTGGAAGCCCAATTTTTGACCACGTTTTGATCAGCTGGGGCCATATGCCGGAATAACGTGGTGAGTGTTGGCCTCCAAGCAGTCTATCGTCTCTGGTTTATCTAGATAGTCAAATTGGCTGTCGCTAGAAAAAATGTTGCTTATTCAAAAACAAACAAAAACCATTATTAGAGCAATCACAAAAGTTATCATGACTTAAGCTTTAGCACTACAGGTGCGGCGTACTAGAAATTAAATTTAACTGATTTTCGTACAATTAGTACAATTATTCTAAGTAACAAATATAATTCTGTACCAGTGTTAACTTAACACGTGTATATAATTATGCTTCAAACATAAATGAATTGACATCATTAAAATTCTTTGAAATAAAATATGAATATTTTATTTTAAATAATATTCATTGCATAGTTCGTAAAATCTGCTATTATTTAATAATAAATCGTTATAAAAGGTTGCGTACTTCTTCTCGGTACAGTGTGTCATAAAAACAAAGTACATGAATTGCGCCGAAGAGCAACATAGTTGGGTAGTTGTATTGTTAGTTATGTTATATTGATTATAGGACATGACTCGTGGTTAACTAATCGCACTCGCTACGCCCAATTATTAGAGGATCAAAAGGGTGGAAGAGGATAGGACATTTTTAGACATCACAAACACCCATGTCTTCGAACAGAAATCGATAATTCGACCAGAAAAATGCTGTTCATACTGAGACTTGAACACGTGAGATCCGGCACGGAAGCCAACAACGCTAACCACTGCGCCATAGAACCCGACAAATGGGAAATTTCTACTTAATATTATGTTTTTTTAATATAATGCCTTTCCACCAAGTATTGACAATGAACACTCAAAAAGTTAATAAAATAATAATTTTTAATCATGGTGCTGCCGTATATTGCTCATATCATTACTGTATATATATGTATATATCTAATCTTATTCAAAACAAATGCATAAGTGTAATATTAACATTGAAATATTTCAGTGTTAATCTTTTAAATGACTCTCATTTAACGTACAACATTAACAATGAAATATTTCATTTAAATTTGGTAAAAAAGCATATTTGGATGTGATATTTTAGCCCACGCGCAATCTATCTCTCTAATTTGTTTTCTTTTTCAGTGATCCACTTCAAAGACGGTATACGTTCAACAAAACATGCCGCGGAAACACTACACCCCACAAAAGTAAAACATATCCCTACGCGAATCTAAGCTATGCGCGAGTACGTGAACCTACACATTCGCAAATCTTCACAAAAGGATCGTCCGTGAATTATTAATTTATGACTTACCTTCCTCCTTATGAATCCGAAGCCAAGAACTCTCGCATTTCGCTCCAGCGTTCCTGTCATACAGCAACTTGATATTGTAAATTTAAATTATTGTTATTTCGCGGCACTGTAAATTTCTCAGCACTTTACAATGTGTAACTTTAAGCTTACAATAATTTACGTAACTACATGCAACATGATACGTACTTTACTTACACAATGGTTCGTGTAATTCTTTGAAGTGTCGTAGCTTAAAAGGATACTCGACAAAAATACATAAGGATATATTTTTATTTATTTACGAAAACGGCACTTTATATTTACAGTTCACTTTAATATGAATTTATAATAAAATGTTTTCAACTGTACAAGAATTGGTGTTTTTTTTTCTCAGAATTACTAACGATACATTAGTGAGATTTGGATTGATTATGAAATCTAGAAGACATATGTATGTATATAAAATATTGAAGATACGAGATATTGAATGATACGAGAAAAAAATGTTGACTTCTCAACATTGCATTGGATTGGATAAGAACTTACCCATATAAAATATAAAATTAACCTTTAGAGGAGTATGGACGTACATGTACGTCAGCGCCATTTTTCTGTAAATGAGTATAAAAGTAGTTTTAACTCAACACAGTAGTATCTGTCTGCAAGCATATATATGCTCTAAGTATGAATTACATATATTCATTGGGAAAAAGTCACAAAATTGTCATGTTAAGAAAAGGCAGTAAATTAAAGTAAGGTCTGTATAAATCTATTCACTCCTCGAAAGGTTAAGATTCATAGCTTGGTTATTTCACTGATTGTGACGTGTGTATTACTTGTTAGACAAGCATGTTCAAACTAAATTTGTAGTATAATCAGTTTTAAAACAAAGTTATTAAATTATTTTATATTAAAAATGAATTTCCACAAAGCTACTGTCGAGTCCGTCGATAATACATGACTCGTTCTCGTTAATTAGCAAACCAACTCAGCTCAATTTCCAATTTTATTTAACATGATCAGAACCGGTTCCACTCATGTAGAGCATTAACAACTACTGATAAGAGGATATAATTTTACAGTGTTTTTATAGAATGAGATGTAAAAAAAATTGGTAATTTAAATAATTTACAAATATGAATAAGTGACATTAAATTAAAATGTTAAATACTTCTGAAATGTAATTAAAAAGCATATTAGTACAAATGTATATATTTTATTTTAATAAAATGCCTTTCTACCAAGTATTGGCAGTGAACACCCTGTAAATAATCTTGTTGGATTTGTGGAAAACGTACCCTACCAATATATTTTGTTAGATAGTTGAAAACAGTACTCACGTGAATTTCGATTTGTTGATATTATTTTTTTATCGGTAGCATAACTAGATGTGGCACGTACTTCATTTCTTTGAAAACCATCTATATATTAATAGTCGATAATGTACGACCGTCTGTCTGTCTATCGGTCTGTCGGTCCCCGATTTCGCCTTTTCGATGACGTCATGAAAGACGGTCTCCTCCCTTTATGTGATACAATTAGTTATGTTATTCATTTTGTAATCTGTTCAATCATTCATCGATTTTCACTTAAAATTAGTAGCACTCTATTTTATAAAAAAAAATTGAAAGGATAAGTAACATTATTACGCCGTCCTTTTTGTCGAGAGGAACTGGTTTAACTTAACAAGTTCCTTAAACTAAACATAAAGCACGCTTACAAAAATTATATTATATTTCTTATTTCTAAGAAAAAATCGTAAACCTTACATATTATTTTCGTGGCACATGAAAAGATTAAGAGTTTTTCATTTGCTTTTTTCAGTTGTAACTTCTAAAATTTCAGGTCCAAAACCCGTTGAATAGAAAAGTTTCTCTTGGTTGGCAATGTAAGACCGGCCCGTATACAATAATAATACGAATTATAAAATAAATATATTTATCCTGGTTTCAAATAACATGTGCGCTCACATATGAAGTAAAATATTGTACAAAAGAATTGCTCGATTGAAAAGAAAATCTTACAAATCTGTTGTGATAGGGTTTTTGTTGGCTTTTAAGCTTTTCTTTGCAAATATCAGCATTAATATTTTCTTATAAATTCACCTACTTAACAACAACAAAAGAAAACTTCGAGAGGAAAATATATAACAATATATATATAATAAATAAAAAATATTACCATTCAATCGAAATGGCATTCAATTGGTAACATTAACTTTAATTATATCGAATCAAAATACATTTCTTGCAAAATGCAATGTTGCATATAGCACGATAGCATATTTTACTGTTATTGGCTGGAATTAATTATATAACTTAAATTAAATTGATAACTTTGATATGCCACTACTTGTATTACTAATTGTGACACGTGTTTTATCTTTTCAAGGACCATCTTTAGACTAACTATTATATAAAAACGTCTTTTTCGCCGGACCGGTAACATTAACATTTTTGATGGATTTAGTGTAAATTCGTTTTTAATATAGATTTTTTTAAATAATACGATATTAAAATTATCAATTTACACAACATTGTAAATTGAAAAATAAGTAAAGACGATTTAATGGCAAAATTATTTTACATTTTTGTTAATATAGCTTGTAAAAAAAGTTTAAACCTAACGTCTTTGTAAGAAATTAATATAAAGAGAAGGCCAATATAAACGTATCTTCATTTGAATTTATAATTGAATCATTTTTTTTTTGAAATCCATTAAACTTTTATAATTCGCTATCATCAACGATATTGAGAAGAAAATGAAATTTCTTGAAACCAATGAGGGATATTTGAATATTTTTCACATACTTTCTACTGTATCTACGTTTATTTTAAGTAAGATAACATCTTACTTTCTCAAATCATTTTTTTTTTCTATTTTAAAAAAGATATTTTTAATAATTTCAAAACATTTAATTGAAGCATTGCAGTTTTACAAAAGACTTTGTTTTTCCATACCTACATAAGTACCAAGAGAAGTTATTTGTTCCGCAAAAACGCCAAACATTTGCTGTGATTTTTAAGGGTCGGAAAAAATAATGCTCGGCCCATTTATTATGTGGGGCCTTATCTCTCCGCTCCTAAAGTATCTTCATTGTTGAGAATATCATTTAGGGTGAAAATTAACGGCTCGTGTTTTGATGGGCCTACTAGCTGGCAGCGAAGTATGAAAATACAACACTTTTGTTAGATTGTTATTTGTTAAGTGATACATATATGTTTATTGCAAAAAGAAATCCAGTGCACCAAGCATTTAGAAAAAAAATGTATGTATGTGCTTATTATTCTTACCTTCTCCCTTAAAGTGGATAACATATGACTACCGTGTGGTACCTACAAGACTAATTGTCATTATGTCAATCACTTCACTTTCTTTGTTTTAAAGACAGTTCAGCATCTTGTAGTTTCACCTAGTCTAGAGTGTCTATCGATAATATTCGACGGCCGTCTAGGACACGGTAATATCACTGGTCGGGAAAAAAGGTTCTCCGGAGGCTTGATCAGCAATACTTCCAGGCAACTCTATCGTGAATCCATGACCAGTAATTTATCACGGAGTTAACATTTTATTTACCTATAAACTTCTTTTTTTCTATTATTTCAGTGAGAGATGGATTCTTTTCTAACGCATACAAAGAAAACCAATAGAATTTGCAACCGTTCGTGTCATAGCTTAGTTTATAGAATAGACCCTGACCAGAGTGGCTCAGATTATTGATAAGATCACCAACTGTTTGTATCTAGAAGTACACAGAATTTTTCTTCTTATGCTCAGCAATATCTTAAAGTACACTAATCTCAGGACTGTTATTATTTTTTACACAATTTTTTAACAATAATATTTTTGAACATTTAGTTAAAACCAAACAAATTTGTAAAGGCTTTGAAATTATTAACTTTTTATCTTTGATAAAATATGCTGTCATTGAAGATTATGTTATTTGTGAGAAATGCGAAGATTAAGAGCAGAGCCCTCCTCTAGAAAAACTTTCTTGTCTACTTCTTTTTCCGGCCAATAGAATCTTGATTCCAGACGTTATTGAATGCTGTTGGTATATGGGTACATTGACTATGCTTCTAAAAAACAAAAACATGACTCATATTAAAGCACAAATGTAATATTTACAAATAAATCAATCTTATACAATATGTATATATTAGAGTCTAATTTTGCTTACTCTTAAATATTGACAACTATTTTAGTAAACAAGTGAATAGTCTTAATATTAATTTTAAGCTGTTGCTTGCTCATCATCATTGAAACAATAGCTTGATTGCTGTGTTTTCATACAATGCATAGAACATAGCACAAGCCACAAGATTAACCACTAATTAAACGGTAAATATATATTTTTAAACGACATGGTTCCTCCAAGATTATTTGTCCTCTACCAGTCAATTTGTTTCCTCCTTGGTAATTCCAGCGTCCCGTAGATCTGCCAAGTTTGTTGTATGGATAGCCATCAGTGGCCTTCAACGATGACGGAATTCATCTGGTTGGTGAAAGAGATAGGTAGAATTTAAGGTCTCGTATCTAAGCCAGATCCATCGTCACTGTTTTATTCTAGACGTAATAAAGAGCTGGTTAGTCAGTTTTCAAGTCAAGCTATCTCACCTTTAGTATTCGTCTCGTCATAGACATCTGTTTTTAAATCATAGAAGTAATTTTTCTGAAACACCAGTATTTGTTATTAAAGTATTTTCGTGTGCAATTCAATACTTTACGATTCAGATTGTATCTAAAATATTTTTAGACTGTAAACGATCTTAATACAAAACGACTAATGACCAGGAATTATCTCAGCTTAGAACAGTAAATGATTTCCTAAAATCATCAAAACGGCCGTCACTTAACGAGCGTCCATTGTTTCAATCGTGACAAATTATAAATCATTCACTCCGATAACACAACAATGACGTTTAATCGTCGCGATGAATAATTTTCTAAACAATGGAGACCAGCTGTGATTGCCAAATCGCGATTATTATTATGGCCATTTAAAGTCATCACATGCGTAAATCTATTCAATATTGGGACTATAAACAAAAAGCTGATGTTTTCGCATTGTGATTACACTAATCGTCGTAACCCGAGTCATAAAATAGTACAATAACTAAATAATTAACAGCATTATGCAAAATGTAAGCACGCATGTGAACCAAGACTCGGTTATTTTTATATTTAATTTAATTGCATATTAGTATACTGTATAACATATTGTTATGCTATGTAAACGCAAAAAATATCGTATAAGCAATCATTTGATTGTTGAAATTCGAAACCGAGTTACTAAAACTATTGATATTTTATTTACTGTCAACACTTGGTGTGAAAACTTTATGTTAAAAAATAAAACACTCATTTGTACTTATTTCACATTTATTAATTAGAATCAGAACAGATTTCGCTCATCACGAGAATTTTCAAGTGATATTATATCAGTTAATAAAAACACAATATTCCTTTATACTTCATTCCACTTTATTTAATATGTCAGGACCGGTTTCGCTCATTACGAGCATCGTCAACTGATAAGAAATATAATCCAACAATGCTATTTATACAAAAATGAACAGTTATAAACAACAATTGGCATTGAAATGAAATTACCAATTACATTAAAAGTGATTCTAAAATAACACGAAATTAAAAATTTTAACACATCTAACATATAATTAAAAAGTCATCTCAGATTAATAAATTTAGAATGGCGATTGAAAGTAATTACAAACAAAATTAAAATTTGGGAAATTTTTGACAAAGTGATAAAATGCTACATTAATAAAGTGAATAGGCTTAATGATAGTTTCCTGTTTTCACCAAGTATTGACAGTGAACACCCTAAAAGTGATATATCAGTCTTGAATGCTTATGATAAATACTACCGAGTCTTATTCTAATAAATAAATGTAAAACTTATACAAAAGATTGTTTAATTTTTTTATAAGAGTCACTATTGATTAACTAAAGTAATCGAATCGGCTACTTTTGTTTATTATTCTATTGAAGTAAGAAACAAAATATTTACTCGAAATATATAAAAATTACATCTGATACATTTATGAATTACCTTTGAAAAGCCTTAACACAGTCACGCTTTTTAATCAGTATGTTTTTGGCACTCCTATTATTAGTACTCTGGGACCAAGGGCTAGAGGAATGGTTTGGTTGGTGGAATTTTTCGTTATATGTGCTCGCTGAAAAGAAAACTTCAAAAAGAAAAACATTACAGACAGGCCTTTTTCCATCTGACTACCGAAATAATAATATAATATAGATAATTACTATTTTATATTTGTTGTACTTATGTACTATAAAACGTAAAAGGTGATAACGTGAACTAGTTTCACCATGCATCACTCTCTTCATTATCTCTCAAATGAAACCACATACCTGTAAATTAAAAATGAAGGTAAAGCATCTTTACACTCAAATAAAATACAGTTTTTATGAAATTTCATGATAAAACCAATACATTTTAAGGCTTATTTTTTAAATTTTGCTTTAATACTTTATGATAATTGATTTTTTAAGATAAAGTCTCAATTGAGTCATTTTAAGCTGAAGACAAGTAACATCCGACACCCAAAAATACTTATTTGAATCAATCTTTAATTTTAAATAAATGAAAACCAGATATTTAAAATTTTTTAATGATTTTAAACAACACAATGCCTACAACAAAATGTTTTAAGATTGGCGTATTATAAAAATGCACGGAAATTTACTCGAATCGTAATTACTTTCAACCGTGGGAATATAACTTATTTAATTAAATTCTGCCGTAATAAGAATATAAATTAATTCATAATTAAGATTCACCTTTGAAGTCAGACTTGAAATAACAAAATAAAGAAGAGTATTACTCAATGCGTGATGGGAAATGTGATGCAATTAACAAACAATGGATAGAAAGTTTAACATGCGTGAGAACGCGTCCAAGTCGCCACGGCTAACGGGTCAAGGCCTCCGTCTAATTGGAAGAGAAGTCTTAATATATTTACTTTACGTTTGCATGACATGAGCTATCCCATGAAACCAGATCATTAGATTAGAGTCCGCCGGAATTCCATCAACAAATGACGGACATACATCATAGCAGTACAGATATTTTTTTGTAAAAATGTTAGTCGTCAATTAAATGTATTTTATAAGTTCATTATCACAAATACAGTATTGTATGTCACTCCCATGTTCACTCCCAATGTAGAGCATATGGCTTTTTAATGGAGGTATCTCAACAGAACTTTTTCTACGAGAACGTTTTGTTACTCAGTCGCCAAATCTCTCTTTTCCAAAGAGAGTAAGTAGTAGAGATGGAAGGATAAGGATATGACAATACTAGTAGTTAAAAGTTCGCTCTCGCTACGCTCAGTTATTAAAGAGATTGTAATGTCATTTGATTACAATTTTTATAGTTTATTGTCCATGGCGGAGTGGTAAATGTTGTTGGCTTTTGTTGCAGTGAATTCAAATCCCAGTACGGAAAGTCTCAAAAATTGCTTTTTTATCGACTTAGACATTTGCATTCGAAGGCATGTTACAATATATCTTTTACGTCAAAAGACTCTTTTACCCATTCAATTTTAAAAACGGGACGTAGCCAACACATTGAACCACTGTTCCTTTCCTAACGCTGTCTATACTCTCTTAAAAAAACAGAGAGATTGAGCCACTGAGTAACAAGAATTTCCCGTTAAACTACTTCTACTAAGATATACTCCATAAGAATATAATGTAATCATCTTCAATGGTAACTTTTTTAGAAGTATATTTTTTTAAAATTATTATTCCATATCCGCTCTTTATACGGAGACGAAGTTCCTCCAAGATTCTCTATCCCCAGCTAGTCTCCTTGCTTCCTCCCAGGTCATCCCAGCGTCCCGTAACTCCGCTGAGTACATCCTGTAGATGGTCATCAGTGGCCTTCCACGACGCCGGGATCCATTCGGTTGGACAAAGAAACAGGCAGGATTCAGGCTCTCTTGAGGCATCCTTGACATGTGTCCAAGCCAGGCCCATCGTTTTTTTTATACAAATTTAAAATTAATAACATTTTAACTGTTATTCAACAGGTTGTTTAAAAAAATATAATAACAGTAAAACGCGTTTCACAACACAACCAGTGGAATAACAAAGTTATTAATTTTATTTATTTACAAACAAAATATATTAGGTATATACTGCCTGGTTTTTAAGTAAGAATGTATTTAAACAAAAGCGATAGATTCAGCGGAAACTCTCTAGATATTTATTTTTTATATTCATTTTTATTTGATAACCTTTTAATTTCACTAGTTGTATTGCTAGTTGTGTCACTTTTTCACCTCTGTGAATTCGATGACTTTTGTGAGGATTCATTATTCGAGTTCGTCAACGTCACTTAATTAAAGTATATGTACGCATTCTGAAAATGCCACTTTACGTCTGCAAATGGCATTTCAAAAGAATCATGAAAGTCATATTACGTTTATTTCACTAAAAAATAGGTTTATATTATGCCATCGGAAACGATAAATACCGACCATAAACATATTAAATATAGTAGTTCTGCGTGTAAAAATGTTGTATGTCGCACTTTGACAATACATAATGTAATTATGGTATATGTTATTTGAACAGCAAGTGTAAATACATGTTATAACATTGTTGTACACTTCTCAATTGGACTCAATCTAAAAACCTGATAGGTCACGCAATAAAATGAAAGTTATATACGTTTACACTTTTATTAATCCTCATTATCATTGACAAACGATTATATCTGCATAACATTCAACGGTTCGGTGGCCACTGTCCATTAACATTCATTTTCACACGATTTCCAACTCTACAATGACTCTCCCACACACTTTTGAGCCAGGCCGCCCTTGGTCGGAGAGCTAGCCAGAACTACAAGTGTGTAAAACACAAATAAGTTTAGCTTTATTTCAAAAAGTTGAATGATTATTTTTATTTTTAATTTATCAGTTTATGCCACATTTTTTTATCCATGTCGCCCCCCAATGTGGAGCATATGGCCTCCTAATAGAGGTATATCAACAAATTTTTGTTTCTACGAGAACTGTTTGTTAGTCAGTCTCTCAAATCTTTTCCAATGAGAGTAGTAGGGATAGAAGGGTAAGGCTAGGACAGGACAAGTGGTTAAATATTCGCTCTTGCTATGCCCAGTTATTGAAGGATGGGAAAGGTGGGAGGGAAATTAAGACATCACTAACACCCATGCCTTTAACTTAATCAACCGAAAAAATACTATCCGTAATAGGACTCGAACCTATAAGGTCGGGCATGGAAGCCCACAATGCTAACCGCATGCTACCGGCTAATACCGTTGACACGTGGGTCGTGATATGAGATTGGATTCACAACGACTACACTTAAATATTGACCATGGTTCTGACACAGTAATGTAATTATTTTTATTTTTATTAACCATGTCCGCTCCCAATGTGGAGCATATGGACTCCTAATGGAGTTTATCTCAACAGATGTGTTTCGAGAACTGCTTGTTACTCAGTTGCTCAATTTCTCTTTTTCCAAAAAGCGTAGGAATAGAAGGCTAGGGCTAGGACAGGACTAGTGGTTAGCTAATCGCTCTCGATACGCCCCGTTCATAGGATAGGATGGGTGGGAGGGAATGTAATACATTGAAGCTATTTGTAAAGGACAACATTAGTACGTATTGTAAATAAATTGAAAAAGATGTTTTCTTTCATACTAAATATCAAAAGCTATTTTTCGTAATTAAGTAGTCTTTTTTTACTTTTCAGTAGAGGCGTGAATAAAGATGGAATTTTAAAATATTCTCATTATGTATGTAATATTTTTACCAATTATTTTAATGCTTTAATTTGTTCGAGTAATTTACTATACAAAATACGGTCATTCCTCTTATAGCACCCCCTAATATAGAGCGGTTTTGTATAGAGCGCGCGGCAGTTACTAAAGTAAAGTCAATTTAAAAATATATACATTGAACAATATATGTTATTTGAAAAATATACGGATGTACAAAAATAGATTTTGCATTGATGCCTAGTCTCCTATCAGGCAGGTTTCTCTATCGTCGTCCCGAGATCGGCACTATTGGAGGGTTGACTGTACTCTCTTCAGCTTTTGATAAATACATTTCTAACAAATTTCAAACAGTATTTTTTAAATACCTTTTGACGTGACAACGTCTTATAAATCGATGACGCCCGTTGCACGCACGAAAAAACATGACTCATTGTCCCGTTTGTTGCGTTGCGCCGAAGGCAAGCGTGCGAGCGAGAGCGCGGATAAGCGATAGAGAGGCACGATCGGCCTACCGTTCGGATTGTGCCGCATCTATCTCTAGCACATTGTTACTTGTAAATAAACTGTTCATCAAAGTAATAAACATATTTGAATTAATGAGTGCGAATAAAATATATCAATAAAAAATTGTAGATTTCATTTCACTCCTTCTTCGTATCCATACAAAATAATGATAATTCAATAAAAATGATTCCATTTTATTCATAAAAGTATGCAATCATTTCATCAATGTTTTCTTATGACGTTGTCACGTTAAACTATCGTCCGTAAACCGACTTTACAGACAACCAATTTTTCTTAGTAATATTTTAATATTCAAACTCATACATTATTTGGAATTCTTCAAATAACATTTATTTTTTTGAAACAATAACAACAGTAATGAGTGCTATCTTTAGTGCATATATTTTATCCAACAGTTTGCTCCAATTATTTTACGGTAGAATTGTATAAACGTTATTTTATGTATCTAATATATACAAATTAATGCTTGTTTGTTCGTACTTTATGCGCTGCCACACCGCTCATCTGATTGCAATAAAACTTTGACAAACGTTTTGCTTGCACTTACGCGAAGGTTATAGCCAAAGTAAAATTAGCAGTAGGTATTATATATAAAAATAAATGTTCGCATGTCTGCCATGCCGTTCATGCAACTTGCGCGAAGGTTATAGACGTAGTACAATCAAATTACAGTAGGTGGCGCGTGTGTCGTACCATAGACAATCGGCAGCAATCGTCAAAAAGGCAAAAAAAGAAAACATGCACTTCAATAAATACAAACACATTCTTTCTTTGAGTGGCATTGCAACGATTGCCGGAAACCGGCTAGTGTATAATAAAAATGAATGGCATTAGATTTACTTTCTCACCAAAGTTTTATTACTCCCAAATGTTTAATATCCATTTATTTTCTCTATCAATCGCAATCAACTTCACAGCTACGACGTGCGTCTTCTTGGCAAGCCTTTTTAGCTTCCCTTCAAAACATGACAATAGTACAATAGTTCAAGTTCTGTTATTTCAAAACATTTTTTGCACTCGTACCTGTTTACGGGAGCGAATAAAAACAGACAATGGTCGGTCAGATTCGACTGAATAAATTACGTGAGGCAATTTTTCGTCGTCGCACGGTTTTCCAACAAATATATGTACATGCATGCCAATACACTCCTGGCAATAATAAACTCTATAAAATTATATTTTTTTTCCAGTTCTTTACTAAACCATATCTTGAGTTTGCAAGGCGTCGAAATCATCAAATTTGATTTTAACAGGATCTCAAACACATATACATACAGGAAGAATTAAATAGTAAAAAACATTAGTGTATGATTTTGCACAAATGTGAATGTAGGCTAGTTCGTTAAGCCTTAAAGTTAATTATAATAATAAAGGTTTTGCTTATGCATAATTTGCATTAGCCTTTTAGCTGCCGTAGAAAAAAAGTACGTAATTACCTCAGTTATAATTTGCAATTATTCATTTCTTTAGTAATTGACGAATTAACTCGTAACTGTCGTGTTGAGAACGAACTACTTTACGAGATATCTCGTCTGTGGTAGCCATCGAGTTAATGAAATCAGGCAGAGAATAAATTAATGCTCATATATGATTGAAAACACAACCATTAAATCTTGGATCCCTAGTCGATGTCCATAATAGAGTAAGTGAGAAAATAAAAAAGAAAATTGTGCGCAGCAATTGATGCATTGATCCGTACTGCATAAACAATTTAAATTCCCCCACTTATCACGAAATATAATACAAAAGCCCGCCATTACAAAACTCGAATAGGAACAGTCTTTGGGTATGGGTCAGAGACCTGGACGCTTACCCTTAAATACTTACAGAAAACACACGTGTTTGAGCGCAAGATCCAGCGAAAGATTTTTGGTGCTGTCTGCGAGGATGACATTTGGCGACGTCAAACAAAATCTTAAGCTTAATAACCTCTACAGCGTGCCACATATTGTCAGATTTGTCAAAACTTAACGCATAAGTTGGCCTGGACATATATCACGTATGGATAAAAGTAAACCTACAGATGTCTCACATTTGCTATTCTTGAGGGAAGAAGAAGCATTAGAAGACCTCGACTTTGCTGGTTGGATGGGTGTCACAAGACCTGAGAGTGCTGGAGGTCAGCGGCTGAAATGATCGGACGAAGTAAAGGAGACTGATTGAGGCGGCCAAGGTTTACCCCGTACTGTAGCGACAATAAGTTTTTACAATGCGTGAACATTGTCAAACTTGATTTCAACAGGATCTGAAACACACATACATACATCAAGAATTAAGTTTTTTTTTAAAATCAATAGAGTATGAATTTGATATTATTTAGTTAAGCTTCAAAACCCATTATTATAAATGATACTTTCTTGTTATATCGATACAACATTGAAATGATATAAAACTAACCCAGCCTAACGTAAACCATAAAATTTGAATTGTGTCCAAAACTGACGACTGAATTATGTTATAAAATTAGTTTAGGTTGGATTATAACGATGATATAATTAATATAGGAAGATAACGGTATATTTGAGTTAATGTTTCTGATAAAAAGCTGATGGTCTACGAAAACAAGTATATTATGTGTGTATGTTTCTGTCTCATAAATAAAAAGAAACAAATGAATAAAAAATGTTTAAATTTAATTTAAATGATGTATCTATATGATAAGAAAGTACCGAAAAAAATAATATATATACAAAAACATTGCAAATTCATAAAAAAAAACTCTTATTATAATAACGTGTATAATTTAATTTTGAGCAGATACTTGGATTCTACCATATTTTCAGAATAGAATCATGACGTAAGCAAATAATTATTACCAAATGTATTATACTTATCTGAGCTTGTTAGCGCACGTCAAATCACTGGCTGGATTTGCGTAGAAACATGTGCATCTATGAACAGGATATTATATCAATACATATTTAACAACTTTTATATTGGACGACAAATTTATAGCAAAGTGGTACCGTCAGCGATGTGGGCATAGACGAGTAGGCAGATGCCGAGGAGCGGCAGATGATCACAGATTTTTTTGACATGAATTTGGCTTGAAAAAATATGATGCCTCCAATGTCTTTGACAAAAAAATGATGAAAAATACATTATCAAAGGCAATAATATTATGACTGATTTAAGTACAGTAATTTATAACACGCCTGCCGCCTAGCCGCCTGTGTGGTCGAGTGATCAACGACGTTGGCTTCGGCTACGGAGGTCACGAGCTCGAATCCCAGTACGTACAATTTTATAAATTGTTTTTTCAATCGATTTATGAATTTCTGTTCGAAGGCATGGGTTTATGTGATGTGTTGAATTCCATCTTCCCACCCATCCTATCCTATGAACGGGGCGTATAGAGAGCGATTAGCTAACCACTAGTCCTGTCCTAGCCCTATCCTTCTATTCCTACTCTCTTTGGAAAAAGAGAGGTTGAGCAACTGAGTAACAAGCAGTTCTCGAAAAAACACTTCTGTTGAGATAAACTCCATTAGGAGTCCATATGCTCCACATTGGGAGCGGACATGGTAAAAAAAAAAAAAAAATATATAACAAAAAATCTTCTTTAAATGTGACATTTACCGATAGCGTAGAGTTTTTGAGTATGTAGATGAGTAGAGGATTCAAATTTCTATATTTGTGTATGAATTTCTAGAACGCTGAGAAGTAATGAAAAAATGTCACTTACACTCTTATGGCTTTAAGAGATTCATATTAAATGTAATTTCAAAATTTGAATTCGATAAATAATGTAGGCGCTATTTTATGCTCTCCGTATGGGCGCCACACAGTCTAGGAACGTCACTGGGTACCTATTAATATATTGTAGTGTGAATGCGGTATGTTTCTTGTGTTCTTTCACAATTCTGTGGTTTTTTTTTTCACTTCTTTAAAAACAAAACCACTTAGTGTATACATATTATACGAGTAGTGGAAAACACACGAATAATTAAATTCAGAAAGCGAGTGGGGCGACGCGGCGTGGCGTGCAGTGTGTATTGCGTATGGTCCTACGACCATTGTCCGGCTCGACTCGCGCAAATGTACCTTTTGTTTGTCGAGTGGCTTTCTGCCGGAGCCAAACCGATTTTATTCGGAACGATGATTCGTTTCGTTGCCATGCAGAGCAACAAACAAAAAAGAATAATTAATATGATGCTCGTTTATTTTATCTGAATAGTTCGAAATTCGAATTTCAAAATTACTCCGTTTGCGGGTGGATACGTTTTGACATTTCGACAAATTTGCAACGCATTTATTTAAATTGGCAACACAATTTATTCAGAAAATTTTAGTAAAAAGTATTTAAATCATATACGTCAAAGATAAAATTGTTATTGTAAACTGTTAAAATGATAAATCATCCAGCAATGACAAAAAACTCTCTCCCATCGAGTTGATTTCGAGTGGTTTCAAAATCATGTGATATCCATTAAAATAAATTATTCAGTAGAATTATTAAGTGTTTACTGTAAATCTTAGCATTTTCGGTAATCGAGATTAAAAGTACAAATTTTGCAGCAAAATTACGAGTGGCGTAATCAGTGACTACGTTATGTATAATAATATTTTTTCAAATATATTTGTGATTTTTTTTAAAACAGTTCCGCTTGTAATTTCCGAAAAATTTTCATATATCTGTAAAACACCTAGAGATACAAAAGATACTTTACCAAAATATATTCTGTTCGCTTCCTATTTTTCGTTTATCCGGGTAGGCACCCGGATAAACACGGATAATGTAGTAACGATTTTACGCCATAACGCGAGTAAACATAAGTTATTTTACCAAGATTTTTTAGAAATCAATAGGGTACAGTTAAATAGTTTGCCAGTTTTAAATGAGCAGGTGAATCTGCCAAATCTTCCACTTCTTTACCCTATATGTCAGTAAATATAATTAAATTTCACAAAATAATCATGAATTTTCAAGCAATCAAAATAAATATAATTCTTGAAATTACCCACCATCTATTGTTCCCATGCTATAAGATTTAAACGATAATCACATTTAATTGTAAAGAAAATATTTCCCTAACTAATTGAACGTCATCAAAATTAAATCATTAGTAAAGTCAATCAATTTCACCATCGATAGCTTTTTCGTTTGATTTTGTATTTAAACACGATACATTCAATTAGTAAGCGTCAATTCATCCATGCACTTGAACGCCTGAAGTTGCCGAAAGATGAAACCCGGATCTTTTGTGACAAAATTTGTGTGAATGTACATAATTTGAACGATTCAAATTTTACTTTCAGTTGAAATTTTAAATTATATACCTACAACGTATCAATTTAAAATGAAGAACCGAATGATATCTGATGTCATAGTTTTTATAGAGCTATAGTCCCATGGACATTCTGTTATATTTTCGCTTTCATTTATCACCACAGTTGTTACAAATTGGAAAACGTTCGGCCATATTGATCGTGGAAATTTTTAGAAAACGTTCAACAGGAAACGGCATTGAGAGGCTTTTCAGGGACCGGCGCACATATTCTTATGGGACTACGCTCACAGGAAAAGTTTATCGGTTATGTTCTACGGTTCAGTGATCACACACCCTTACTCTCCCTTATAAACTGAATCCTGGCATCCTCTACACTTGAGCCCTGGAGTTAACCTCTACATTATAGATATCAATCATTCATACTTTTTTCAATCGTTTATGGCATATTATATATATTCTTCGTGTGTTTTTACTGGCACATTTTCAGTGAACCTTGTTATCATAGACGCTTTTTCATTTAATATAAGATAAAGAAACATCGAACATCGATTTCTTTTTAAAAAAACCTATAAATCAATTAAAAATAAATTTACAAAATCTTGTTTACGATGTGGGTACTGGAATTAAGCTCGCAAACATCACATCTCAACGGCAAGTCATGTAAATATGTTTGCAATATACCCAGTCCTCTTTTACGCGACATTTTTGGACGGCACCGTTTCTTTCATTTACGCGATTTTTTTCTTCGGAAAAAAATAATACAACCAAATGAACAAAAAAAACTTCGAATTGAACAAAATAAAATTATGGTGGTGTAATTTGTTTTGTATTAATAACACTGTAATATTGTAATTTTTTATCAATTGATAAAGCTCATCATAAAAAAAACCGGCCCCGGTCATATTTTATATAAGCGAAATTAGTGCAAATGAGTATTTTATTTTTTGAATATTATACCTTTCCATCAAGTATTGACAGTGAACACCTTAAAAGTGATTATATTTCGCAACCGACAGTGACAGCAGCAAATATCTCCAAAAAAGGTAATACGATTATGCATTTATTGTACGTTTAAGTATATTAAATAAAGATGGTTATTGAGTTAAAAAAAACATTTTTTGCGCGAGTTTGAAGAGTAAATTTTAGTTTTTATACTTTTTTATGCATTTTTGTTTTATTTTTGGGACCAAATTATATAAAAAAGAAGTTTATTCAACTCGATTTTTTATACGCGTCAATTTCTGGAACCAAGGTATCGGATGTATTCATATGTTTTTGAAGCATAAATAGTTTCCTATTACTGTTCATCCAGTCTGTAAGTAAGCTCCTACTTGCAAACGACAAAAAGTTTTCAGCTGATCTCCTTTGATATGATAAAATAAAAACAACATCGCATTTTGAGCAGTTTTGAAACAGTGCTCAAGAAGTTGTTTGCTCTATGGAATTGGACTTCGGTTGGCAACTATCTCCATAAAATTACGTCTTATTGTGTTTCAACCCTAAACTAAAAAAACACAGTCGCTGTCTTCAGTATTGCCACATATTTAAATGGTCTTATTTTATTTCAACAGTACTATGTTTAATCCAAACAATAAAACGATAATTACTAACTTTTTAATTTAAAATTTCAACATGCTCCCAATCCTTTTTTACGCGAAACATTGATTCTATAAATTGACGCGTATAATAAACTAGTAAAATAAACCTAATTTTTTATATTATTTGATAAATTGGTTCTGAAAATCAAGATATCGCATAAAAACGGCACGCAAGCCCACAACACAAACCACTGCAACATAAGACTTTTATATCCATATCCGCTCCCAATATGGAGCATATGGATTCTTAAGTGAGGTATGTCAACAGATTTTTGTTTCTATGAGAACTACTTGTTAGTCAGTCGCTCAACTTCTGTTTTCCAAATAGAGTAGTAGGGATGGACGGATAAGGTAAAGACAGGACAATTGGTTAACTCAATCTCGCTAAGCTAACTAATCAATCTCGCTAAGCCTAGTTATTAATGGATCGGAATGGTGGGAAGGAATTGTTTTAGACATCACAAACACCCATGCATAAATCGATTTAAAAAAATGCTGTTAATACTGCGACTCAAATCCGTTAGATCCGGCACGGAAGCAAAACACGCTTACCGAAGCGTCATAGGACCCGAAATAAATATTGTAGTAGATCGGGAATTATTGACATTTATTGATTTTTTTTATGTTTTTTCCTCGTTTTCTGAGTCTTGAAATACAAGTATTGGTATTATGATAACCCCAGGATTACGAGATTGCCAAATTGAAGGGGTTCTGTGATTGGAAACCTCTGTCAATATCAATTTGATACGCCGAGTGAGATTTTTTAACTGATGAAAAGTATTATTTTATTCTGACTAATTGCCTTTTTTGTTGGCATTTGATTACATTGTGCGAGTGAGCGTTTTATCAGATCAAATTATTTGATATTGCATACATTAACGAATTGATGAAAACAAGTAATTTAGTAAGCCGAAAAAACTAAAACTAAAACAAAAAATAAATTATTAAGGTAAAAAAAATGCATTACTCACCCATCCAAAATGCCGGTGCCGAATTAAATGTAAAATACACGACACAATTGTATTCTCATAAAACTAAAAACGACGCTTTGTATTTTTGCCCTCAATTCTGAAATCGTCTTAACACTTATTGTGTCTTCAATAAATTCCATTATTATATAGTATAATTAATTTGATTTGATATAAGAAATAATAATAAGGATATTTAAAGTAATAAAACCTTTCTTCCAGTTTTTTATCTAAATATTCTAAATATATTTCTTTAACACGGTCTTTCTGTGCACGGTATTGTCTGGAAAGTATCATTCGTGCAGTGAAAAATTGGGTGTATATATATATTTATACATGAGAAGTTAACTATATCAAAAATTGCAGTTTATCTCGATGGCTGTTCAAAGCATTTCCATGAAGTTAATATCTTGAAAATAATTGGTTTTCTTCTAATATTTGTTAAGATTGTTGGTCACTGATTAAATTATACATACTTTTAACTACAATATGTCAAAATTGATGCAATTCAGTTTATCTCCAATGTGTTAATATTAAAAAAAGGAGTATTTCAAAGTTTCAAATTAAAAGTTAATCTCTTTATGGTAATCGAATCTACTCCAAATATTCAATGTTCTACTGTGTCGATCACCGAATAAATGCGGCCTTTATTAATGCACCGCACAAACTTGGAATTACTTTCACCAAAGTCGACGCAAAGTATCGCAAAGTTTAGCGAAGCTTTGCAGCGCGAGAGCTTTCTTGTCGGACCATTTGGTAAATTTGCTGGCATTGACAAAGACGATGTAACTCACGTGAACTGCACTGACAACTTTTAGCCTTTACTACCCAAATTCACATATTTATCTATATTGTACGCATACAGATACAAGAAAAATACTTATGATGTTTGGTGACATCTAAATTTCTACAATTCTTTGAATTATTTTTTTCTTAAATGTTTCTACGATTCAATTAAAACAATAGAGAGTATTTGTTAACCTATTACGAAGTTTTTAGCTTTGGTGGTCGTAGTTTTCTTTCATTCAATTGCCTGGACACCCTGGAGTGGGACCTCTATGCACTATTTTTTTTAAATATAAGTAGGCATGAATATCTATGATGCTTTAACCTTTTCCATTCTGATCTTGACTATAAAGAGAGCGATTAGCGTACAAGTGGTTATTTAAATTCACATTAAACGTTAACTATTACTCTATTTGAAAAAAATGTTTTGTAAATGGTTTTTAATATGAATATGATTTTTAATATCATTAATATTATATTTCTCACCAATATCAAAGTTTATTACATTGTTTCAATCAAAATTTTCATTCATGCTATCGATTCCGATTTCAGCAGTTTTCATTATTTTGTAATTACTTTTTTGTAGAGGATTTCAGAAGATTATAAAAATCTATTATAAGCTATCATTTTTATATGTTATGTGAGTGTTTTTCAAAAATTTTAATGATAGTTTTATATTATTCTTTGAATGTAATTAAAATTCATTCATATCTTTATAATATCAAAGACTGTACAAAGTTTAATAATTTGCAAAAGTGACAATTAAAAAGTAAAAGATTTTTTACGAATATTCATATAATGCAGCCAGTCTCAACCTACGGTCTAATCAGTATTTATGAGTAGCCCAAAACAATCATAGTCACCCGACACTTTTTCAAATCTGATCTAGAATTGTTTTCAAAACTGAAAGTTGCAATCGGCCGATCAGCAAGTCACCACGTGGACGGTTGCCGAGTAGATATGCCCTTTTACAAGCAGTTCTCGCAATTTGAAAACTTTTTTATTTCACATGTTTTGTAAAAAAATAAGACGTTCTTTTTCTCATTGAGAAGCATCTTCATACAAGCTATCGTATGGCTATTGACGACTAAATTAAATATTCATGTTTATTATAAACTTATAAATTATCACAACCTTCATTCCGTATTTAATTACGTATCAATAATTTTGAATAAAATACTATATATATTAATTATGCTTTGTATTCAATCATATCACAAGTGTAAGAAATATGTATAATTGCAGTTATATCAGTACTATTTTATCATTGAAATCATAAGAAAGTTTCAAAGTTCAGCCGAGAGAAATGGAATTATTACTCTCGATATAAGTTCCAAGCCGACAAAGTTTGTCATAACTTATTGGAACATGTTAGCAACTCGACCACTCGCAGAAGTGGTACCGACTTGCCCACTTTAACATCGTTTTCAGATTAGACATGGTCGATGAAACCTTGTTACATACATGCAGGTAACGATATTTTCACTTACTTCTATGTAGTCATAAATGTATGAAAAATGGTAGAAGAAAAATCATATCGATTTTCTGCTAACCTTCATCAAATTGGTTTAATATACAATCCGAACATATTTTTTTAAATCACAAAAGTTACGCACAAACATTTCCGAGTGTGACCTATAATAATTATTAGAATAACGCGTCATATGAAACCCAACTCATACATTATTTTTTTTGCAAAATACAGTAAATCTTGAGAACATATTAAACCGACTACTTTTCATCACAATTTTTCACTGTAAGTTTGGATAAAGGATATTCATTTTTTTAAGTATGTGCATACGAACATTATCGATTATTGATAGAAGCGATTTTTTTTATTAGGATTAGTAATAGTAAAAAAAGAAATACTTTTTTCCCATTACAATAACAATAGTATTAAATAAAGGATATCGGTCACTCGCACTATAGAAAAGCGTGCTATTAGACTTTATTTTAAAGAGTAGATTGTGGCAACCTTTCCCACTAAGACTAGTATCCCAATTGATTTGTTGATAACAAAGGACAGTATTTCTTTTATTTTAAGCGAGAATCTAGCCTTAGTTTTTTTTAAACGTTACATTATGTTATACTAAATTAGTATTTGCCAAGTTTTTATGATAATTTATCCAGTCTTGTTTTTTATTTAGTAAGGTTAATGCAAAAAAAATATTGTCAATCTTGTTCCGCAATTAAATATTTAAAGTATTTAAGAAAATGACAAAAAAAATATTAAAAATTATTACGCATGGTTCAAAAAATGTAATTAAATCAAAAAAATAATTGTAAATGTTCGCTATGTATGTACATGTGAACTTAGTGTTTGAATCAAAACGCAGAATTTTGAATTGTATGATTTATACAATCTATTTTTTAATGTTTAATATACATTTAAAAGTAAAGCATGGGAAAATAATACCAATATATAAAATGGCTTTTCTCGCAACATATTCTCGGTGATGGTTGAAACTATCCGAGAAATGCGATAGTGTCCTTTTTAAAAGAACACTCTGGATATCAAGTTGTCTGAAAGTCACTTATGTAAGTAATATGGTTGACTTGTGGTGTTTTTACGTAAGTAAACAATTTAAAAGTATGTAAATTCAATCTAAAATTACTTTGCCAATGATCAGTTTGATATATTATTAATTTAATTGTTTGTTTTATAACAGGGTTTGGTGAAAATGAGGTAACAATTTCAGCACGTGAATGAACCAAGCAAGTCATAGTTATTTTAGTGATCATGAAGAGAAACATAAACTAGCCGAGAATCGAGTTGAAAATAATTCAGAAAACTCTTCTTCTTACTTCTTCCAATCAGTACTTCATATTATTACTTCCATAGAATGCACATTTTGGAAATAAAATACGCTTACATATCATGAGAGGAAAATAAAATAATGTCGGGTTACATTAAATCTTAAACCTGACGCGTAATTGACATGTATTCAATATTTACATAAAATATATTCATAAAAATAAAAAGATATTTGAGAAACACTGCAAGACAGAATAGCTGATGATGGCAGTTTCTCATTAAATGGGTTCAAAGCTTAGCATAAATCAAATTATGCAGCTTCTTAAACTGCAGATACGTTTTGGCATGCATTACACATCGACTTATTCAAATATGGCAAAGAACTTGGTTCGCGAGTTTCCGAAAACTTTCAAATACTAAGTAAATGTTAAAATTTTACTTCAAATCAGTAGCCTAACTTTTGAGCATGCTACATGAGCGCATGCATGTCATTGAATATAGTTTTAAAAGCTATACGGAATTTAATTAATTAATCTACAAAATGTGTTCATTATTCATTAAAATCAATTTGTATCAATATATGGCTGTAAATGATAAATTAAGCCTAAATTACATTAATTTTACGGTTGCTAACTTTCTGGATCAGAGTTCTAAAATCAATATTCTTAAATTTTTCAAGATTTTTCAGATTCACATACACTTGTTTTTGCATTCGTTAAAGTTTAAAACAAAAAAAAACGCAGATTTACTCATTCTGAAAAATTAAACTAAAATCTTCGATTTTAACTAAATTAATCATGTATTATTATGAATTATCGAGCTCGTCTCGCGAATCAGAGTTATTTCTTCTCTTGTCGCTAAATGAGCTTTTTATCCTTTCTTTCCAATCTATAAAATCTCGTATTGTGGAATACGTGCAATATGTGAAATATACTAAGCTATTTTTAATTATCAAATCCCTACATGAGAATAGTGCATGTTGTGTGAGAATCGGTGACTCAAATACCGAATGGTTCGGGGTCACAACCGGAGTGAGACAGGGGTGCGTTCTTGCACCGTTCCTATTTATCATTATTTTTGACTTCATACTTCGCAGGTCAATTCCGCCTGATCGAGGTATAGCTGTTGGTCCCGGTCTGAAGCTGTGTGACCTTGAATATGCCGATGATGCTGTCATATTCGATAAGTCAATAAAGGGCATCCAGGAGACAATTGATGGGTTAGGAACTAACTCAGGTCGCATTGGTCTGAAAATTAACACTAGTAAGACCAATGTGATGTGTAACCAAACCTGTCATGACTCTGATAGGACCCTTACTAGCGCGGGACAGATCATCGAGAGGGTTGACAGCTTCAGATATCTCGGCGTACTTATCCCCGAAGACGGTAGTACAAAAAAGGAGCTCGCCATTCGTTTAGGAATGGCTGGAGCAACATTCAATTCAATGCGGACTGTCTGGGACACACAGCTGTACTCGATTAAAACCAAATGCCACTTGTTCAACGCTTGCATTCTGCCGGTACTGCTTTACGGTTGCGAATCATGGCACCTGACGAAGACTCAGAAAAACCGTATACTGAGCTTCGAGAACAGATGCTTGCGTCGGATAATGGGGGTGAGGTGGTTTGATTTTGTGAGGAATTCAGAGATAAGGGAGCGTACAAGACAGCGTCCTGTCACGTCAGTGGTTATGGAGAGACGTTGGAACTGGCTGGGTCACGTGCTGCGGATGCCTCCGGAAAGCCTCAATCCTGCCTGCCTTTTCTTTCGACCGGTGGGATTCCGGCGTCCCGGACGTCCGTCGGGTACTATCCATAGGATGTACTCGGCGGAACTGAGGGATGCTGGCATGTCATGGGAGGATGCAAAGCAATTGGCAGGAGACAGGGAAACATGGAGGTGCCGCGTGGCGGCCATATTCTCCACATAGGGAGCGAACATGGCCAAAGAAGAAGAAGAAGAATTTTTAATTTAATATTAGTTAGCGCCGAATACATCGAAAGTAATCAGTAAAAATTTAAAAAAAACCATCATTGAAATCAAAAATAGATTGACGTGACGAGATTATCTTTACAAGGGCTTATCGGTTTTTTTGGCGAAATTTTCGACATTCGAAAACCGGTTTTTTTTCAATTTCGTAACCGGTTTCAAATAAAACAATACTTATCATCAGTTAGTGTGATACAATTTTGTTACAAAAATTAGATCATCACTAAGTGATCGATCAGTGAACGCTTTTTGTTTTCTTAAATCATATTTTCTGAAGAGCAACACTAAAAATTTTCTTGATGTGTATTATTGTGTATATAAATAAACAAAATAAAACAGAATTTTAGACTTTTTTTCGCCATTTTAATTGAATTATCCATTTTTAGTAAAACTTCGAAAACCAGATAAAACCGGTTTTTGAAAATTATTGACATTCGAAAACCGGTTTTTGTATAAGCCCTAATGTTTACCATATTTAAAAGTTTATATTATTAAATTTTATTAAGAACAGAATTTTTTAATATGAATTATCACATAACAAGTTTTTTTTCTATGAATGATAATATTATGGACCACATTAATGGCATACATATATTGTTTTAGAAATGAACCGAAAAGATTTTTCAAAATAATATGATTTTTAGTTTTATTTCAAAGACCGCCAACTCACTGTCTTTCACCGGAAATTTGATATATGAGAATATTAAATTTCTTAAACGTCTTCTCCACCTACGCTTTTTGTCAATCATTTTCAAATAGTAAAATAAACAATGTGACATTTTCCGAAATTAATGATTTCCTTGACACGCGACACTATTCATTTACCACGGTTCGTAAGCGTGGTAATAAAAAATTATCACCGCAATACGTTTCTCACGATAAATGGTATGTCTAGATTAAGTACAGATTAATGTTTTGGTGTGAGGGAGCAAGAAATATGCAAATTTGGCACAAGATCCGCGGTGTTCATTTGGACTTGATGAATAAATTCCACCTTCTGTTGCTATGCAAATTTAAACGTATGTTTTATTTGCTATTGCTTTAAACGTTGCAAAAAGTTCTTTCAACACGAAATACCCTATTGCCAAAAGTATAGATTTTTAAAATGAAACCAGATCATGGAACTGTAACAATAATTACGAATCAATTTTTTAACATAATATCTATCATAAAACATTTTTGTTTCTTATTACCATGTCCGCTCCCGGTGTTAATCATATGGACTTTTAATGGAGTTTATCTTAACAGACGTGTTTCTACGAGAACTGTTTGTTACTCAATTGCTCTAAAGAGAGTAGGAATAAAAGAATAGGGCTAAGACAGGAATAGTGATTAGCTAATCGCTCTTGCTACGCTTCCTTTTCAGGATAAAATGGGTTGAGAAAGAATTTTATGACATCAAATACATACATACCTCAAAACAGAAATTCATAAACCGCGCACGCGCGCTGCTTAGAGGGATCAGTGGATACGAAATTCACCAGTTTATAAGTTGTATTTTCCAAGTCCTTTCCATATATATTTACTCTCTTTGAAAAGCAAAGTTAAAATGATTGAATAACAACCAGTTTTCGCACTTCGCAACCACTTCTATTGATATATTGCAATAAGAACATAATCCTACATAATACAGTTAACATCACTCAACAGTTGGAATTTGTAACATATCCCTGTTTCCATTTGTAGAAAGCCTAAAAATAAGACCGTTCTGTATATTTTCTTACTGAAAAGAAACACTTTGGCTGTTTCATGTTTTCGAGGGTCCCTTGCTAATGCGAATGAACCTCTTTGAATTTTTGTCGCGTGGATTGCGCTATTAAGAATGGTTTAAAAAACATACTTAAGAAACATTTCAATGCAAATGACTATTATACAAGAGCTTAAAGTGAATCGATCGAGGAAATTTTGCAATTAAATAGGAAATTAAGATCTGTTTTTAACTAATTATCGTCAAAAAATTCTACCATGTCATAGTGAATGCTATAAAAAAGAAATGGTGTTTATTATTTAGTACAAATGTAGACATATACCGAGGGCTTAAAGTCAAACTACGTTATCTCAAAAAACTTTGTTTTTCATTCTAGGCTACACGATAGTCAAACAACAATATGTCAATCTTTTCTTGTTTCTTCTTAAATCACCAGTGAATTTTAACGTTAAAGTTGACTATTTTTAATGTTTTTTTAAGATTATACCTAAAAAATTATCACCATTAGTTAATGTATACAATAAATTATAATATATGCACATTAGGTTTTAAATCAACATATTTTCTGTAATGTTAAAAAAATAATAGAGACCGTTGTTGAGGTCTCCTGAAAAGGTACAGTTTTGTAAATAGTGTTGTTTGACTTTAAGCTTTCGATACGAACAAACATATTTGTTTTCGAACATGCTAAATGGTATTTATTCGTGATAAGAAGAATATGATGAGCTGATTATAGTAAAAGAGTATCATTGTCATTCTTAGATTTTTTATTGATTTTTTTATTATTTCTTTACATATAGATAAAAACACAAATATTTGTGATTTTTGCATATCCTTTTTTGACGCGATATCATTCTTGTAATTAACGTTAGTTGAGTGCGACATGTCTACATATGAAAAGATTTAAGTAATAGTTTCTTACAAACTATTCGAAAGTAAAATTGAGATTTTTGATTAACACTTTTAATTATGCGTTTTAAAATTCTAAAACATATATTTACTACTTGAAATATTAAGCAATATTTTTCCTAGACTGAACGATAAGCATAAATAATGTGTTTATATGTTTGTGTGTATCAATGGTAAAAATAATGTAAACATACGCAAACCGTATTTAGTAAAAATAAATCACTACTCAAAAGGTAATAAGCCATCTATAATAAACTGATTTTCAAATTTGACAGATTTAAGGTGACAAAAAAATAGTCATACGTGATAAATTTCAGCAATATTTCGTATTGATTTGACATTAATTATAAAATGGGTGATATTTAAAGAATTTCTCCTGTAACACTTTTTGTTTTTGCGCGCCACATTTCAGTTTACATTTCCTCTCAAAATTTCCAGGTAATATTCAATCTCCAATATACGATGTACGCTGGCTACGAAAATCACGCAAAAATCGGATTCAGAATGTGAAAGCCATTTATCAACTCTAAAATTATGTAGAAGAGAGAAACTTAGCCGGAAGAGAGGTTTCTTGGCGAGGAAACGACATGAGACGAAGAAGAACGACTTTTACCGAGGTGCAGACCAAGTGAACGGGGAAAACGTCTACACAGTGGTTTGACTTATAATTTACGACCCCCGAATGCACCTATGAGTGTAAGAAGAGGTGGGAATTAGACACAAAACATACTTCACCCCTAAAATGTTGAAGAAAATCAATGTTTAATATTTTACTAATCGATTCTTATGGTATGTTATATAAATGAAAAGCTCTTTACTGTTATTTGATTAAATAACTATTTTTACAGAAAAAATGATTTAAAATAGCTATCAATCAACGCCTTTTTATATTTATTAAATAATTATTCTTAACATCAGCAATTTTCATTGATTCGGTCGGTTTACAATATCATCTCTAATTGAAATTATTATAAAAAGAAAATATTTATTAAGATTGAATTTTAGTTCATTTTTAATTACTCTAAAAAGCAGTATTCTGCTCTTTTTCAGTATTTTTGATAAATATTTGTTCCAAGTTTATAATTTATTTTTCAAATAATTTTACTGTTCTTAAAAATAAAATAGTAAAAAATGCTTTCTCTTACAACTACAGATTTTCATACACATAACTAGTTTCAACACATTGTAAATACATATCGACTGTGGAAAGGAAAAACTGCCCATTTTTATAAAAAGAAAATGGTTAATTTTGGTTAAAATGTATATTAATTTAAAAAATATTAATGAAAATATAAAATACAACACTTTTTGGTACTGATTCTACATTTTTTTAGACATTTAAACCAGTTTTGCTCATCATGGGTAGTATAAACTGATAACAAAATAATTTGATACTGAATCAGGAATTAGTACAAAAGAGGATTATCTTTTAAATATCCATGATTTCTTTTCAACAAGAATTGACACACTTTGTGTTTATTTATATATCGTTAGAAAAAGAACACCAGACAACGACATAATCTTTTAATTTTTAATGGATAATCTTCATTCTGCATTACCATTTTTAAATGTATATTTATTCAGAAGACGCTTATACAAATGCACTGAATTTTAAAATATGCAGTAATGCAACGAAACGTCATACAGAAAAGTGACATTTATACGTTTATACTTTTTCGAGACAACGAAGGATTTATTACATTCGGAATAAAACGCAGCATTGCTGTACATTTATTTGGTCTGGATAATAAATTCTGACTTTATGTTTTATCGTTCTTTCAATTTAATATTTCTACCCGACTTGATCAAAAAACTTTTGCGAAACAAGTCGAGTGTGAATATGCATGTTTTTATTTTAGAGCTTTTTATAGTCATGTCGTGAAATTTTATGTGTTTTTTTAATACGACTATTTTTAATATTTAAAAAAAATCTTGTTACAAATTTTTGAAACAATAGCAGTTTAACTGATTTGATTGAAATTATAAGATATAAAACCATTACTTACATAAAAGTAATCAATAGAAAATTATTTAGTTCCACACGGTTATTATAGTTGATTGATGTATTAGACAATCGGCCGACGGTGTGATGTTTCAATGGTTATGAACTACATCACATAATTTTTGTGGAACTTTGCAGGTTTCATCTGATAATAGTATTCAATCTTAATTTATAAAACACACCACTAAAACTGATTTGCCAATACGTATGGTTTTGTTATTTTTTTGTTAATTTACGTCTGATTTTTCTCTCTTTTCAACGCGTAAATTCTATTGTTGTGGCTCATATTGTGGCTATGAAATAATTCTTAAGATATCTGTCATTTTCATGTCATTCTCGCAGTGACCCATAAATCTATATGAGAAAAAGTAAAGGCAAAAAATAAAAATAAGCTAAGGCATTATTTGATATGAATACAGTTTTTTTATAATAATATGAGGACAAATTTACAAGCTTTTGTAATTTGATGAAATTATTGATGCTGTTCTATCTATGTATAATATTATTTTACGATATAACAAAATATTGCCAGAAAAATGCAAAAAAATGTTATAATAAATGCAATTTTCATGCTTTACGAGATTAAAAGAATATCTTGTTACATTATTACCAAAATGGTTATAATGAAAAAAACAGCATATCTGTGAGAAATTTTTCTTTTCACTTGATTTTTTAAAGAAATTGACAATCGCATTTTAAAGTTTACATAACATCTTATTTCTTACCTCAATAAGTCAATGGAAGGAATCTTGTATTTAATGTTACCTTATTTCATTGATCGAATTTAGTCCTACGTAAAACTTTGCAGCTATGCAGCAGTGGTTAAAGCAGTGATGTCCAACTATTTCCAAGTCTTCGAAACAAAGCTCAAATAAAAAAAACGGTTCTGGCCATTTATTATGAATAGTTAAATGATTTCAATGTTGACCGTAAAGAATTTTCAAAATATGCTAATAAATTCACAACACAAACAACGCTCTGTTTTCGCCGCGTGCAAAACATGTCGAATCCGTGGTGAAGCGGTCAACGTCGATGGTTTCCGAGACTAATTTCACAGGTTCGAGTCCTCGTACGAATGACATTTTTTTCTGTTCAAAGACATGGGCTTTGTTCACGTCTGAAAAATTCTTACCACTCTTTTAATCGTACAATAACAGAGCGTACCGATAGCGATTAGTTAACCACTATAACCACTAATCCTGCTCTAGCTTCCATAGCAACAAACAGTTGTCTTACAAAAAATCTTCTGTTGAGATACCTCCGTTACAAGGTCATATGCTCTACATTGTGAACGAATTTGGTAAGGTTAAACAACTGAATAACAAACCATTCACGTACTAAAACCTTTACTAAAATTAGGTCTTTTAGGATGTCCAAATGCTCCAGGCTAGGAGTAAATATGATTAAAAAATAAATAAGACATAATAAAACTAAATTATAGTGTACGTTATAATTAAGTATACAGTCATTTGACAATTTTTACGACAGAACTGTCTCACTCAAAAAAATATTGCGATTAAACTATTTGTTTTTTTATTCTTCTTTGGCCATGTTCGCTTCCTATGTGGAGCGTATGGCCAGCACGCGGCACATCTATGTTTCCCTGTCTCTCGCCAATTGCTTTGCTTCCTCCCATGACATGCCAGCATCCCTCAGTTCCACCGAGTACATACTATGGATAGTACCCGACGGTCTTCCGGGGCGCCGGAATCCTACAGGTCGAAAGAAGAGGCAAGCAGGATTGAGGCTTTCCGGAGGCAACCGCAGCACGTGACCCAGCCAGTTCCAACGTCTCTCTATAACCACTGACGTGACAGGACGCTGTCTTGCACGCTCCCTTATCTCTGAATTCCTCACAAAATCAAATCACCTCACCCCCATCATCCGACGCAAGCATCTGTTCTTGAAGCTCAGTATACGGTTTTTCTGAGTCTTCGTCAGGTGCCATGATTTGCAACCGTAACAGTGCCGGCAGAATGCAAGCGTTGAATAAGTGTCTTTTTATATGCTTGACTTACTTAAGAACTAATATTTTATTTAACCCACCAAACGATTTCAGTTAGACATCACTGAATTCTTTGAGAATTCTTGACTTCAATCAAGATTTGTACTTCGTCTTTCAGTCATGAGATACAGTACCCCCATATGTGAACAAGTTTTAGTTTTCGCACCAGCAGACCAGACCTGCATTCACCTGCCACACGCGACTTGGTTTTGGATGTAAACTGATTAAGTTTCGCCCACGGCTTGTGGGTTTAGCAACAAACTTCCCGCGAGTACGTCGGACCTACGCGACGTCCACCGCCGGCGTCGATACACAACGAGGCGTCGAAGTATTCTAATGACGTAACAGCATGGAGTGAATCGAACTTGCGTCTTCTCTTAATGAGTTGAATTAACCTTTTGGCTGCCGTAGAAAAAAGTACGTTTGTACCTAAAACGCCGGCTATAATTTGCAATTATTAATTTAATTGGTTATTGACGAGATAATTCGTCTCTGGCATGTTGAGCACGAAAAATTTGACGAGATATCTCATCTGTGGCAGCCATCGAATTAAAAAAGTCAACACGAATATTATGTGGCTCGCTTTTTATGGACTTCTGCAATTACAAGTTGTATACTTGCGTTTGTCAATTATTTTCAACGCACCAACCATTAAAAGAAAGAAACCCGGGTCGTTAGTGACAAAATTTGTGTGAATTTACAGAATTGGAACGATTCAAATTTAATGTGAAATTTGTAAAAAAAGATGTTTTAATGTATTACTAATAATGCCTTTTCACCAGTTGTTGACAAACAATACTTTCAGGAAAAGTAAATTGTCAATTCTTTGGGGAATTATATTTATAAAAATTAAACACAAAATATTATTATTATACACCATTTTTTTCTTCTAAAATCATAGTTCGAACATATATTAAAGACTATAATAGATATGATAAAATGAAAAATACGTTAAAATTTTTAAAGATATTATATTATATTCTTCTTTCGTTTTTTTGCATCGACATAAAATATAGTATGATCAATTATGAATACGTCATTTTTTGATGCGTGCATCTAGTAAAGTAAATCGAAACGATGCAATATTCGGTGTGTTTTCATTACTTTTTGATAGATATACCTTTAAGCAGTTACTGCATTTGCCGCCAGCTAGCGCTGCAATCGTGGAATTGATCAAACGCCGGATGTTCATCTTCGTAGAGCTAACTCTACGCAAACATGCGAGGACGACCGATTGGTTTCTTTATATCCGAGAGGTTTTTAAATCAAAAAATCTTTTACTAAATATTCAAAATAATAAAAACTGTACTATGATTATAAATTTCAAATATTCGTTCAAAATAGTATAAGTATTCATTACATACTTTTAAATATTTTTTTGGCCAAACTTATTATTTTTAGCACATACTAGACGCTATCACATGTCTTGGGTGAGTAATAAAGTGTAAACAAAATACAATATATAATATCAAAATACAATTAGTCACCAAACAACGTGGTCGAGTAATCAACGTCGCTGGCTTCAGTATTACAGAGTTCACATGTTTGAATCCCAGTATAGGCACTGTCATTAATTGTTTTTTCAATAAATTTAAAGATTTCTGTTCTAAAGCATGTATGTCATGTGTAAAATTACTTCCTACCCATCTTATCTTAATAAAGAGGCATAGTGCAACTGATTAGCTTACCAATAGTCTTGTCCTAGCCTTATTCCTATATCTCTACTATTTTTTTAAAAAATGAACAACAACTGGAATCGGACATAGTTAAAATATATATACACTTACAATGTTATATTCGATTTATCACATAAAATTATAAAAAACTTCAATTCTACTTTTCATTCATCCCTCAAATTTTTCTCTTCCTCTCGAAAACGGTTTCCAATAATAACAAAACGAACATGTGGCAATATTTGGATTTCCCATTTCGTAGTCTCTGATTTAGTTTTCGATTTTTTTTTTTGGATATCAAATTTATGGAGCTTCAAGTACCAGGACGCGCCAGCGTCAAGGTTCTTCCAGTCTCCTTCATCGATAAAGATTTTGAAAAATTGTAAATTGCATCCCCTTACCGTCGTTCGCAGACGGAAGGGCGCGATCACTACAGAGATAAGAAGTTCACGGGAACTCCATATGCATCATTTTGCAAATCACATTCCATATACTTCCTCCATACTATATCCGTACATGTACACACACATGCGGATACATACATACACACATACAGTATACAAATTGTTTTTAAACAAAGAGAGTCATTTTCGTGATGCTAAGTTCGTTCTAAAATTGACAATTTTATACGACATAAGATCTATGGAGGGTCGTCGAGCAGGACTGCTCTGGGTCTAAAACGATTCTCAGGCAGTGTCTCGTCATAGTTGTGGAGATCAGAGATCGTTGGGTTAGAATGTTTTCCTACCTCGCTGTGAAACTTTTGTGATATTTCACGAACGAACTCGCGGATGGTAGGTATTTTCAAGTCTCTGTGAAGCAGCGAGTTACGCACGTACCACGGGGCGTTACATATCTGTCTCAGTGATTTATTTTGGACAATCTGGAGAGTCTTCATATGTTTACGGTGAGCATACGTCCATATTGGAGCAGCGTACACCATGATTGGACGAGTAATTGCTGTGTAGAGGAGCAGCTTGCTTTTGAGAGTAAGTTTGCTTCTCGCGTTAAGCATAAAGTACAACCTTGCCTTTGTAGCATTAGCTTGACGTTTTTTAATCGCGACGTGTTCATTAAATTTAAGTCGACTATCTAGCGTGAGTCCAAGATACTTAACCGAATTGGACCACTTGATCTCTGCGTTGTGCATGCGTATGCAAGAAAAATTAGGTTTTCTAATAAAACCCTTTGAAAACATTACTGCCGCGCTTTTTTCGGTATTAATTTTGATTCGCCATTTGTCGCACCAGTCTGCTATTGTATCGGCAGCAGATTGAACCTGCGTGACAGCGCCTTGTCGATTTCGAGATTTAGCTAAAATAGCCGTATCATCTGCATATTGTGCTATAATTGCGTCGTTTTCTCCGCCGGAAGGAATGTCATAGGTGTATATATTGTATAGTATGGGTCCCAAAACAGAGCCTTGCGGAACTCCCGCCCGAGTTGACCTTGATGAGGATCGAATTCCATCCATTTTAACGTTGAAACATCTGCCTGTCATGAATGAGTTGAGAATTTTTACCAGCGGTGACCCTATGCCAGCCTTCGACATTTTGAATACAAGCCCTTCGGTCCATACTCTGTCGAAGGCTTTTGCGATATCTAAAAAGAGGCCAGCCGTGACTTCTTTAAGAATGAATCCACTTGTGATAAACTCCGTTACTCGGAGGAGTTGGTGGTTTGTCGAGTGGCTAGCACGAAAGCCGTGTTGAGTGTCTGGGATGATTTTTTTCACCGTAACTACTTCTTGTAACCTAATCTTAATTACACGCTCTAAGACTTTGCTCATTGCGGGGAGCAGACTTATTGGCCGGTGATTTACTGGAAGAGTATGATCTTTTCCAGGTTTTGGAATGAGAATAATATCAGCTTCTTTCCATCTTGCCGGAAAATATTGTAATCTCAAGCACGCATTGATAATGTTTACTAGCGAATTAATGCCCTTTTCCGGAAGCTGCTTGAGAGCCTTATTACCAATTTTGTCATTGCCCAACGCTTTCCTGTCAGGTAGGTTTTTGATGAGACTTTCCACTTCTGCAAATGAGGTGGGATAGATAATTTCGCCGTCTGCATCTTGAGATTGATCTAGAATTAACTTTGCAGCGATTTCTATATCAAACGCATTTTTATTCATGACTAAGTTGCTTGGGTCAATTGAGTTAGGTGTAAATTGGCTTTCAAGGCTATCTGCAAACTCTTCAACTTTATCACTGATGGTGAAAACAGGTCCCTTTGGTCCGTAAAGCGGCATCAGCGGGTGTTTTTCTGCGCGGAGGGCTTTGGAGAGGGCCCAATATGGGTCACTTCCTTTAACAAGATCACTTAATCTGTCGTCAGAAGTTTTTTCGCGGTAAGTTTTCATAGCGAGTCGGATTTCAGCAGACAGACGGTTAACGCGCTGCTTAACTAAGGGGTTACAGAATTTTTTCCATTCTTTTCTTGCACGCCGTCTGTCATTAATAAGGATTTTAATGTCTATCGGCAGGGGTTTACTGTAAGGTGTATTTTGTAAAGTTGTTGTAGCATACGCGGCAGCTAAGTTAATGTTTGTATTGAGATTAAGAATCTCAAAGTCAATGCTTTGGTTATCTTTAAGATCACACTGAGGAATTATCATATCGTCAATAAAAGTCTCAAATACGTCCCATTGGACTATTTTTTGCGTTTGACTTAAGTTATTATGACTAAAATATGTTGGATCACCTAACCTCAATATGACAGGATGGTGATCCGAATTAAGCTCGTGTACTATATGAGTTTCATAAGGAAGGTTGACTCCACTCAGAATAGCAATGTCTATAACATCCGGTAATCCTCCATTTCTTTAGTTTTCGATCTATATGTATAGGTAAAAACGACACACTATTGGGACGCAAATTTAAAAAGAAATTTAAATCTGGTCCAAATTAAATTTAACATTTAAAATTATAATTAAACGACTGCAAGACACACAAAACATTTAATTTGAATGTATTTTTTCATATTAAAATCGATTTGAGAATAGTTGCTTTCCTATTGATTGCTTGCCTTGTTTATTTATTTAATTTTCGGATAACATAAGTGTAAATTATTTTTATCAACTGGTGTTCTTTGGAGGAATCTATCTTCAGAACACAGAGCTTTACGATTTGACTTTTGCTATTAAGTACAAAAACATTTGTTTAATTTATCGATTTCTGTTCGAAGACATTTGTGATGTTCGAAAATTCCATTTCACCTTTGTAATTCTAAAACCATGGGGTGTAGTGAGAGCGATTAGGTTACCACTAGTCCCCTGACCTAACTACATCCTTTCTATTCCCATTCTTTTTGAAAAAATAGAGGTTGAGTTTTAACAGAGTTACAATAAGTTCTCTTATAAAACTTCCATATCGGGAGAGGACATGGATTAAAAAATATTTCGCTAGTTTTTTCAATTGGAAGTTGGCTAATTAAGATAAACAAGTTATCTTTTATATAATATAATATTATATGTAAACATATATCGACTGTGGAAAGGGAAAAGAACCTAACCCACAGTTTCTTCAAAACAGCTCTTTTTTATAATCACAATCTATTCAAATTAATACACATCATATCAAAAGGATGTAAGTTGAAAATGCCAAATTATTATCTAAATTTAGCTTTTAAGTTTTAAAAAAGAATGGAATGTGAAAATTGCGAACAAGAAAAAAGACTGAATAAAAGGTTTCTTTGAAAAAAAAATGTAAGATAAGATCAATTAAAAACCAGTTTATCAGTCTCCAAACGCTAAAAGTTTGTGTATCATAATTTGCCTTTGATCCAAAATCATCAAAAAACGTTTTTTGTGTCTCCTGTAAAATTTTGTTATGTGTGGGTTACGTCCTTTTTCCTTTCCACAGTCGATATATATTATGATAACCACTTGTTTTTAAAAATGTCTTTTTGAACGAATTACCTAAGCTACAATTATATATTGTATACGTTCGTTCTTGTGTACAAAAGCAGATTAAAGTCAAATTGTATACTTTTACAAAACCTATGAAAACCACATTTATCACAGTATTTTAAAGTATAATCTTAGCAGCGTATGTTGGGCGAATTAATTGGGTACTTATTATGTTATACTTATTCAATAATTTTTCATATCGTATACTATGTGAAGCCAATTATTTTATTTTATTCGATGTTGAACGAGGGTAACTTTTCCAATATATTTTTCTACTTCACCGTTATGTAACATAACATTTCATTGGCCTAATAACCGGTAGAAAAATCCTGAGGGAATTTTGCGACCTTTGTCTATTACATGAACCGTCATTACTGGTTTTTATTAACTCCATGTATTATTTATGATGTTTCAAATATGAATTTCGTGAAGAAAACATCGTTGAATATTGAAAAGAAATATACTCGATAATATTTTCGATGAATTCTACTGTTACTTTGTGGAAATACATTTTTAATATACAATTAGATTTGATAAAAACAATCACTGATTATGTTGCAAATTATTACATGTTTCTTGCTTTTTTGAGAAATATCTTCAGACTATCTATCATTAGGTTATTTATTAATAATGTAAATATTGATTGTAATTCTTAACTTTATAGTAATTTAGAATTTTGACTGAAGGTGCTTGATGGAAATTTAATGTCAAATTTGAATTATTTTTATTCTGTACACTTCCATAAATTTTGTCGATAATCGATAGTCAGTTCGAGAGCATTCGTGCACTGGATAAAACCAGAAGATACCGAAAGGTGAAACCCGGGTCGTTATCAACAACATTTATGGAATTATACAGAATAAAAATAATTCAAATTTTTTATAGTAATTATTTACAAATATTGTTTTTTTTTCTTTTTCATTTGATAGAACACAACATATTTTATTGATGTTGAACCGTGTATACTCAAGTATCACGATGTGTTTTGTCGCTTTCACAATCATTCAAAAATATCTATCTTTTAAAAACTTGGACCACAAGTACAAATAACTAGTCCAAATGGAAAAGTGATGAATGTTGGCAGACTCCTAAAAATCTACAACCACCAAAGAAAAACTGAATAGCAGTCTGGATCGAAGAAAACGATGAAGCATGCAAATATTTGTCTTATGAAACTGTAGTACTATCAAAAATAAGAAGGTTGTGGATAACGGTCAATAGAAAAAATCATAACTTGTGGTGTTTTTTTTTATTCATATGGAGCGTATGACCTTCTTATTGAGGTAACTCAGCAGAATGTTTGCTACTTAGTCACTCAACCTCTTTTTTCGAATTAAATATTAGAGATACAAGGATACAAAGAAAAGGCAGAACAGGATTAGTGTTAAACCAATCACTCTCGCTTCGCCCCATTATTTAAGGATCGCAACGGTGGGAAGAATTAGACATCACATAAATCTGTTGCAAAAAAACTGTTCGTACTGGGGAGTTGAACCCGTGAGATCAGTTACGAAAACCGATGACGTTGACCACTGCATTATAGACTTGACTACAATCTTAATATCTAACTTTCGGTTTTTAGTTTACTATGATATTCTATTAACTAACTATGTAATGTACGTTCAGTTTCAGGGAGAAATCTTTTTTCTCATTCAAAAGATATTTCAGATTCTTTGTTATTTAAAGAACTTTTAATTCCGGGTTAAGCTCAATACCCGCAGTATTTTTCGTGCACATCCGGAACAAACCGGATCCACTGAAACCGCATACAAGCCGAAATGTGATTTTTGGCTTTCGGTTAAAAAGTTTCACGCGGGAACTTACGTAAGTTCAGGTAGGCGCTGTTGCCATTTCTCATATTAAATTTATGAATCGGGGTTTTTCCCCGGAAGAAAATTTGCCTGTACGCAACACAGACAAATATTTATTATGCGAGAAAGGGCATTAAAGGGTATTCCCTGAAACAAATCATACGAATTACGTGGAAGAATACAGGATGATTTTGAAAATATCAAAACGTTCATTATTTTGGTGTTTAACGCAATTCTCATTATTATTAAAATTTTATTTGTTCTTTGAATATCATGTAAAACAAAATTCTTTTAACTATCTTTTGAACTGTTAGTTTTCTTTATTATCTTATGAATATTTCAACATAATGTCATAAATAGTAAAAAATATAAAGATCACTGGTATTTATATAATTAGTAAGTTTCTGTGACAATTTCGATTTTTTATGAGATAATTGTGTCAACTATTATTAGCAAAAACAATATTTTAAAAAAAAAATCCAGTTGACTTAAGGTATTCAATTAAATACTTTTGCACTTATTCTCTGCTGCATAGAATGAATATGACACCAGTGACGTATATTAAATAGAAATTCTCAACGGAAAAAACATTTTTTTTTAAACTACTAAGTCAAGGTAAGGTATGTATATCATAAAATAATCACATATTATTTTATAAAGTCGTGTTTTTACTAAAATTTGTTACCCAAGTATTTGTTGAAAGATTAAATATTTATTCGTATTATATGTTTACATACAATTTACGATCATCTAATTCGTAATTATATGTAGTTAAATTTTATTCATTTCATAAATTTCTACAATAAAACTATCAACGATTTCGTAATTGCTTAAGTTTTTTATTATAGGAATGCATAATACCACTACAAGGAAAGTTTTGTTTTCGGAGCTTTTCAAATAGCACAGATCACAGATGTTTCATAAATGCATGTTGCTAGTAGTAATAATCATTGCTTTCTTTAATTAAACTTTTTTACGGCTGTACACAGCGGATGCTTTTCAGTGGGAAGCTTTTGCTGGTAGACCATTCTACGCCAGTAAATGTATACAAAAAAAACGGAAATTTTGATTTCACATATTATAACTTAATAAATTTATTCAATTTTTTATTTTTATTTTTACCTTATTATTCGTTCAGATTGCTATCTAGCTGAATATTGCGAAGTGCCATTCTTACTCAATACGGTAGTAAACTGAAGAAATGTGTATTCTAATACGCAGAATGTATCGACCTTGTGGGTTTTTTGTATTTTTTATGACTTACTTTCTGAATTAAATGATTTTTGCATTTGTTCCAATTAAACTCAAGTTTCATAAACTGAAACTATTATTACTTGTCGACTATTCTTCACTGATAGGAAATCATTTGTTTTTGTAAATGATCAAATAGTTTAAATAAATATAACACGGTTTATTATGATCGTCTTATGAATATTTTAAACAAATAAAGCTTACATATTCATTTAAAAATACATGGGTGTTTGTTGTGTAAAAATATCTGACTTCTTGGCATTCATAATTTGGTATTCCAAAAATATGTTTTCATATTTTTGTTTTCTTACCTATTAATTAAATGTCTGTAAAAGGATAAAACACTAATTTATAGTTTCAACGTTTAATTTAAAATAAATCTTTATCTTATTATATTATATTATTCTTATACAAAAAAAAACATTTTTGCCTATTGTTATAATAGAGAAGATCCTTGTTGATTTTCCATCCGTCACAATGGGCAAAGAAGGAGTCGTCGTCTGCCATGGAAACCTTTTCCTTAAAACGTCCGAAATCCCATTAAATCCCCCATTCGGCCGACCGCTTCCTCAATAAACACGGATAATTGACATTTGAATCTAACAAAGTACTTTGCGCGTCACTCGGAGAAGGATCCTAACTTAAAGCAAATAGCTTCTTGCGGAGTCAGCAATGCCACATTCGAATAAGGGATAGGAAATTTTGTGGGGAAATCATATTATTTCAACGTTTCAAATATTTTGATTTCAGAAAATGAAACCATATAAAGTCACGAGGGATTGTCGAAGATCAAAAACTTACCAGACAAAAGAAAGTAAATCAAAGTAAAATATCTCATTATTTATTGTATATTGATGTCATATATAAAAATATGTTTATTAAATAATCTTGTTGGCAATGTGAAGTATATGGAACCTTAATATTTGTTTAAACGTATCTCTTGATATCGTCGTTAGTGACCGTAAGAAGAAACTAGTAGAAATATGAGTGCTCTCTCTTAGTCAAATTTGGGCAGTGGGTGATTTTGAACGAGTTAAAATATCACAAATATGCATAACTTTGGATACAAATCCTACTATATTGTTTATACTACTAAAATGTCTTTGATTTCTCGAGTTGGTTACTTGACTATAGAGACACATAAGTATTCAAGCTAAATTGATCAAGCTTTAAAATTTTGAGCTTTTTAATGTTGAATGTTATGTGTAAAGTCAGTTTAACTAACAATACTAAAGCTTCTCATACACACACAGTTTGATTGACACTATATTATTTTTTATAACTCACTAAATTGAAATCAGCCCATTAAAATAATAAACGGTTTTATACTATTGACAGATAATAATTGATTTTTTTTAAAGTTTTGAGTTACATACAAGTCTTCCTTTAGCCACGCATGTCTTTATTATTTGTATATTTTGGAACCTTTTACTAAACTTTTATTAAGGACATTAAAATAATTTCTTCCTTTTTTGTTTGCCTTTCCTACATAAGCAACATGACAGTCTTGACAGGTGAGACGATAGATGCCGCTCCGCTCTTAGAAAATACTCTTACTCATCATTAATAAATAATATAAATTTCCCTAAGATGTTAATTGTATATAAATCGGATCGTAATTTGGCTGGTAACTATTTTTATATATTTAAAGATGTTTCTCCAAAATAAATGATTTTCATCAGTTATTAATGGGAACAAATCAAATGGTCAGAATTTAAATCAATTGTTGGTCAGAATAAAAATATGAACGGTCAGAATAAAAATATTATACGGTCAGAATACTTAGGTTAGGTTAGGTTACAGGTAAGGTTAGGTTTTTTTTAATTTCATTTAAATTATGACTATTTATTCTGACCGATATAATATGACCATTTAATATAAATTCTGACCAATGTAATATAAATTCTGACTGGAAAAATACGAGCCGTTATTAATCTTAACATTCATTTGTTCCTTACCAATAAATAATGTTTACAGCTATTTATTTATTTTACTAAACTTATAATTAAATCGGGTTTGTACTCTTTATTACATGCTATATGTTATATTTAAATTAGTTTTCGAAAGTGGGATTTTCAAAAGTCTGTTTATAAGAAGGATATTTAAAATTGAGGTGGCGATATATACTTCAATTGTGTAACACACTCCAACGTTTGGTTATCCCTCTCTCACTGCATATATTATTTTACCTCTCTTTTATGTATCTATGACCGAAGGAGAGTTCTGGATCATTTGTTTGACTATCTCGTTCGTGGGTTGTTATAATGTTGGCAGAGACGGCTGATCGTTATTCAGGGCGAGGACTTACCACTCACAATTACGACTGGCCTGGCGAGAAGACTTCGATTTCGGATTAATGGATTAGTGCGAAAGTTAAATTATGTACGGATAATCATTGGTGCGAACAAGTTCATAGGACTCGAATAATTCGTATAATATTTCCGATATTTCCATTAAAAATGTATATATTTTTTAAATATTTTAATGATTGAATCATTTTTTCGACAAAAAAAATATTGTAGACGAGTAGTTACGCTATCGCGCATCCTGGGAATTCAGATTTTAAAGATTTAATATTACAAGTGGATCATATAATTTAAATCTAATATTTATTTTAGGCCCATATATTTCCAGTCAGAATTTATATAACATTGTTTCTTATATATCGGTCAGTGTAAATAGTCATAATTTAAATATTTTTTTAAAAAAAACTTAACGTAACCTTACCAAAATGGTTATAAAATATTCTTACCATAAAATATATTTATTATGACCGTTCATATTTTTATTCTGACTAAAAATTGATTTAAATTCTTACCATTCCTTTTATTGTATTCAAAATCTTTTAACCAAATTGAATAACTATGATAACAGCTATGGTGTGTATCAGATGTACGCACAAAAATGAGTTTCCTTTCTTTATCCTTGCCCCAAAGCTCTGTAGTATTTTTATCACTACCCATTCTCCCAATTAATTTAGCTTATAATCAATAACCGTATTATCCTTTAATGATGACATAGTTAAATAATTTGTCAAAATGCTTCACATGTACCAGATAAGAAGTGGAAATGGTTAAGATTTAACAAAAACATTTTTAGACAAAAAAATACTTGAGGACATAAAATATGTTAATCGAGAATTTTTCAGTAACATACTATTTCAAAGTTTATATATTATCGTATAGCTAGTGGAAAAATTTCCTTTTAATGGCAACAGTGTGCCTTACAAAAAATAACATAAGTATAGTACTAATAAAAATAATATTTTCGATGTATTCTGCTGTAACTTTGTAACTAAAAAGTTCATTTCAAGTAGAATACATAAAATTTGAAAACATTGTTATTACATAGGTTTTATAATAAATGTTGGCACGTATTTCGCCTATTTGTAAGGTTATTTACTAATAAAAGTTAAGATTCCAATTTTATGAAGATGGGTAGGGTCAAACGAAATAAAATTAAAAATGGTGAGCTGTCTGTTTCATTATATTCAAAACATTACGATACCTCTAAATCTTACTTTGCCTGAAAATGCTCTTTAAATAGGCGAAACATTCTTACAATTTGTTACACAACCTGTGAAATCACAAAGCTATTAAATTTCACTGATAAAGATATTTCTCTATTGTCTTATAATTATTATAACAGAAGCTGTATATGTTAGTTATTATCATTAGCATCAAATCAAAACAGAATGTATTCAAGTAAAATACCTATGTAAATTAATGTTCTAGAAAGACACTAAAAATGTGTTTATTATATTTTTATAGTCTTGTGACACCGTGTGGTTTTTAATTAATTTATTTAATAAATGCTATCTTTTTATCAGTACAAATTTGAAGCTATTTTTGGAATACTACATAATTTAAACAACATTTATTTATTTATTATTGCGAGTGAAAAAAAATTGTTTCGTCTATTAATGGAGGAATAATATTGCGTTCCAATAAAGAAGGCTTTTGAAAAATACATTTTTAAAAAATCCCAAAAAGGTAACCGAAAACGTAAACTTATAATGAATGATGTATGTGTTTCATAATACCATATTTCTATCATTAGATTTGAACAATATTAAACTCCGCTAAAAACGTTTTTATAATGCATGAAAATTCGTAGTATAGCTTGCATTTACTACATATATTTAAACTGTTAATACCAACAATGGTCATCAATAATTTACACCAAAGCAATATGTCTTCTATATGAGTAAATGGCTTGTTCTGATCACACTCCAGAGGCTAAATATTAAGGTAAATATCACTAAGCTTCTAAAACATATGTTGGCATGGTGAAAATTAATTGAATTGTTATGTGACAACACTGACAAGTTGTGCTGGTCGGTGAAATAAAATGTGTAGACAACTACAGGGAAAGAACTAATAGTTGAAGAACGCAATTTATGCTTAGAGATCACTGTTCTCTGAAGCTTAATGATTGTACTTAAACGAAAAATAATATTATACTTACTGATGGACAATTCAATCAATTTTTCAATCAATCAGATCAATTTGTGCTTCTAATGTATCTCATTGTAAGAGGATTTAAAGCTCTGTATTTGTTTTATAAATGTGAAGCATACGGACTCCTAATGGAGTTTATCTCAACAGATGTGTTTCTACGAGAACTGATTGTTACTCGGTTGCTCAACCTCTCTTTTTACAAAGAGAGTAGGAATAGACTAGTGGTTAGCTAATCGCTTTCGATACGTCTTTTCGTGGGATAGGATGGGTGGGAGGGGGGAATTCAAGACATAACAAACATTTTTTAAATCGATTGAAAAATTAATTTATAAAACTGTCCGTACTGGGATTTGAACCCATGCCCTCCGTAGCCGAAGACAACGACGTTGACCACTGGACCACACAGGCGGCTGTTACATATTTGCAAACCTCGCTCATTTCAAAATTGCTGAAACGTGAACCATGAATATATATATTTTTTCCATGTCCGCTCCCAATATGGAGCATATGGACTCCTAATGGAGTTTATCTCAACAGAAATGTTTCTACGAGAACTGCTTGTTACTCAGTTGCTCAACCTCTCTTTTTCCAAAGAGAGTAGGAATAGAAGGAAAGGGCAAGGACAGGACTAGTGGTTAGCTAATCGCTCTCCATACGCCCCGTTCATAGGATAGGATGGGTGGGAGGGGGGAATGCAAGACATCACACATTTGACATTTGCCGCCTGTGTGGTCAAGTGGTCAACATCGTTGGCTACCGCTACGGAGGGCACGGGTTCGAATCGTGGTACGGGCAGTTTTATAAATTGATTTTTCAATCGATTTATGAATTTCTGTTCAAAGGCATGGATGTATGTGAATATAGTTTAGTAGATAAAAATATTTTTTGAAAGTATTTTTAGAAATAAGTCTCAAACATGGCTTGATAAAATACAAAATATCATTTCAAGGTAATGTAAAACTAAAAATACTTCCCAAATGTACATTGTTTTTCAAAATGAAATTCAGTTTCATTTTTTAACCGTTTTGGAATGAGTCGTGTTTGCAAATAATATTCTTACTTATGATTTTTTTTCATTCACTTGGTAGAACTCCATTGTAATAAGGTGAATTTTCAAAAAGTATTTTCGTTCTAAAACTTCATTAAAAATAATCTATGTAGAACTAAAATACCTTATTACTTATGATATTTGATAAAAACAATCGGTATTGCGTGAAATGGTTTACTTAGTTATCACTTCATTATGTGTCACTTAAAGCAACACCTGCTTTAATCAATTAAAATAATCATTTAACTGTATCTACTGTTAACGTCATAACAGGAACGCGTGAAAATAAATTAGCATTAAGTTATATTGTGAATCATTTATTACTTGCAGCTAATATTAAATCCTTTCCAAAATATGTTTCATATCAAAGTTATGGTACCAGTGCCTAATCCACACAACATGTTATATCGTCCAGTTTGAAGCGACGCCTTCCACAATGGCATCCCTCGAGGGCACTAACAAACCCCGTGACAGAACAATCAGACGGAAGCTCTTGCCACCCCGGGAAACTTCTCCCTGCTTCTGATACAGCCTCCGTAGAGCTTTATCGTCGGACACTACCACGGATTAATATACCATGCTGTCTCTCAGTCGGATATAACTAATTAATAACAATTGTACGACCAGCAAGATTAATTACAACATCAAAAATAATTGCTCTGTTAATATTTTATTTGTTTTTCGACCATAACATCTCTCTAATTGAAAAATATGTCCGCAATATGTCATACAATGTCCGTTTCCAATGTGGAGTATATTGAGTTATAATAAACCAAATATCGATTTTTTTTATGAGAACTGTTTTTTTTTGAACCAACCTTTTTTTTATATTAGATATAAGAATAATGCAGCTTTTATATGTCTGGTTGACATTTAACAGCTCCCTTACCGTCAATTTTTTTTTAAATCAGATAAAACTTGAATAGGAATAATTTAATTTAAGATTTTGACTGAAGGTGCTTGGTGGAATTTCAATATTAAATTTGAATCAAATTATATACATTCAGATGTCGAAAGGTGAAACTCAGGTCGGTAGTGAGAAAATCTGTGGGAATGTACATAATCTGAACGATTCAAATTGAATAGGAATAAATGAAAAAAAAATGAGACACCCGTGTACTTTCGTCAATTTTATTTAATGACAAAATCATTTTAAAATTTTACATTCACACAAGTTTCGTCACTAATGACACGGCTTTCGCCTTTTGGCATCTTTAGGCGTTCATGTCCACGGATGAACTTAAGCTGACAAGCTCAACATGTGAATGTATACAATTTGAACGATTTAAATTGAATATTAAATTACAAAAAGCACATTCAATCGAAATGTTAAACTCTATAAATATTCTTATATACAGCATAGTGTGTCACATCGCTTTGAAACTACCCACAAGTATTCGTTTTGAAAAAAAAAGGTTTTTTAGGTTACTTCCATAGATTATCTTCCTGTATCTCATTTGTAACTATTTAATATAAGATTAGTACAATTGAGAAATTCGTTGACCTCTTTGCTGTTAACTTCAAATATCAGGTCTGAAAAATGATATTTTGAAATATTATTTTTCAATCATATCTATATGTATAAAAAATATTTTTTGTTTGCCCCTTATGTGTTCTTATGCCGCTCATCTGATTGCGATTAATTTTTAAAGAGTTGTTGTGCAAATGCCCGCAAAGGTTTCTGAATTCGTACAACTAGCGGTGAACTGCTGATACGTTAATAATGAGGCTCGCTTTATATCAAACAAATTCTCGGTGTTCTGGGGAAACAGTGAGTTTTCTATCACTTCTATGCAATTATATGCAATACTATATTGTGTTTCCAAAGCACTTCAATAAACACAATTAAAACACAAACATTTTCTGTCTTTGAGTGGCATTGCAACGCATACCGGGTACCTTTTAGTTTTTTTCTTTTTAATAAACCTAAATTAATGAGTAGGCATAAATGTCTGCGTAGTACCTATGAAATTCTTTCCACTTATCCGATACAAAAACAGAATGAAACAAGAACGATAAGTAAACTACAATCTTACCCTTTTTATTTTTTTCTTTCTTCACCACCTCCAATAAGGAGAGATTAAGTGAATGAGTAAAAAGTATTTCTCGTATAACAACAACTGTTAATATAAACTCAACATATAAGTCAATAGGCTCTACATTAGAAGCTGATTTTGTTATTGAAAAAACTTAAAATGTTTCTGAACCCCTCTTAAAAAGATTATATCCATCCCATTATCCGATCATTTTTTATGACATTTTTCATAAAAGTAGATAACTTGGGCGCGAACCCTATTGACAATAAACGCGCGATAGAAAGTGCCATAAGTCGTTCCTCAAAAGCTTCTCCATCGTCGTATTTACATTTCAAAACAGTTACTCAGTCGTTTATTTTGCGTTTTTTATCTCTTCGAAAACCTTTAGAATAAGGCTCACTATCTGAGATCGTGTCAAAGCCTTCGATGATATCTAGAGAAAGGCTTTTCACTGCTTTTATTTATGGCTTCCGAAAGCCCATCGGAAATTTCTGAATTTATTTTTTAAAAGTTTACAAAGCTTCGTGTTGTGTTTGACGCTTTAGAATTCAAATATAATAGTAACATTGTTAACAAAATTTACGCCGTAAAGAATATCCTCTTTAGTTAATAAAGAAAATTAAAAATTTCCGCAGAATATTTTTTATATTTCGCAACAAAAAAATATCTATTATTTTTCTTTTAGGGTTCTCAAAATATATAAATTTAAGAAAAAAGTGGTGTACCATAGGACATACATGTATTCAATAAGAATAACGATAAATTGTATTGTAGGTATTCTGGCACCAGAGTACTTTATGTTCCACCTAATTATTATGTTGTATGGCGTAGCTCTGATGGTGTGAAACCGAAACAGCGATCAAATGTAAGGCGATAGTTTTACAGTTCAATATTATATGAAGAACAGTTCCTGATTCCTTATACCGAATTGCACACTTTTGTTTACAGAGGGGTGCGCAAAAAAATGCATTTGACAAGTGAATGTATAATATATGAATATTAATAAGATATTCAAACTATGTTAACATACTATGTATATGAATTTTCAATATTAAATACTTAAACGAATGATATGTTTTTTTCAATTTAAATGTTTTAAATGATATACTGTTCGTATACATTAAAATTAAATATTTTCCTTGTTTTTATTCGAAAAAATATTTGGCATATTTGTCATAAGATATTATAATAAAACAATGATTTTTTTTAAATATTTAAATGTACGGAGTATTCTATGTCCGAACGCTTCTGTGTTCGGAAGATTCGGTGTACGAAGTATTTTTGTTCGGACAATTTGTGTTCGGAAGAATCCGTTCACCGAAAACTAAGTCGGTACTCACACTAGAAATAAAATTTAACTAAAATCAGAAAACTGAGAACCCGCTTCGCATAGTTCAGTATCTTAATTAAAGGCGGGAGTAAATATATGAAATAATCTGATTGCTTTTTACAGTATGAAGAAGCAAACAGCAAACAGCAAATTTCCAAAAAAATCTATTTTATCGCAGTATTTAAGTTTCTCCCCCAAAAGGATTTGCTGATACACGTCGTTCGTCTGGATTAAGCCGCAGTCGGTGAGGTAACAGGCCTGGTCACCGGGGAATGAGGCCTAAGGTTCAATCCCGGCACTTTCTCGATCGGCTAGAGACCAGAGATAAGGCTTTTACCCTGCTACGGCTTAGTCTGTCCTGTATAAGACATCGCAAACATTTTAATAATGACTTGTTTATGAAATTTAATAATTTCAAGAAAAATAAATAATTAAAACAATACATTTAATATTTTGCCGTAAAATTCATATCTTAATCACATATTCAGATAAAATGAATGTTTCATATCGCAATAAGTATAAATTAAATGTCTAAATGTCGGGTCCTATGGCGCAGCCTATGTTGGCTTCCGTGACGGACCTCACGGGTTCGAGTCCCAGTACGAACAGTATTTTTTCGATCGATTTATCAATCTCTGTTCAAAGGCATGGATGTCAATTGTGTCTCCATTTCCCTTCTACCCTTCCCATCCTTCAATAACTAGGCGTAGCGAGAGCGACTAGTTAGCCAGTGGTCCTATCCCTATCCTTCTATCCCCACTACTCTTTGGAAAAATATTGATTAAGCAACTGAGTAACAAACAGTTCTTGTATAAATACTCCTATTAAGTTAAATCTATTAGTAGGCCATATGCTTCATATTGGAAACGGAGATGGATAAAAAAATGTCGATACTTTAAGCAAATTTAAAATAAAATATATTTATTAAAAAACCATTAAAATTTTATTTTCTCGAACACCTAGCTCTCTAAGACTCTTTTTATTATTATTTTCTTGCCATTGCAAAAAATTAAGAGCTCTATAAGAAATGAATTATTAATCTCCACAGCAAAATAAATGCAACTGATAAAAAAATCAAAAAGACTTTATGCTTGATTACGTAAACAATCAACAAGAATAAATGACGTTATAGTAGCTTTAACTATGTATATAGTAATAAGTGATTTACTTATTCAGCTAGAAAAGAATAATATCGTTCTATATAATTGATTATTAAAACGATTATTCTTATCCTGTAAAAGGGTTATAACAGTTTCTTTTTCATTTACTTAAAATTTACTAACTTCAACTGCTCTTAGACTTAAACAAATGCCGAACTTATCTCGTCAAATAATCGACCAAAATTCATACGAAAAACTAAAAGTTTACTTCTGTGTAAATAACTTAAATCTGAATAAATATTATCCACGGAATAATTCCATCTGGATCAGTTGTAGAGCGGAATCGTGTTTAATTTATGCTGCGCATTCTTCAAAGACCTAAGTTGTCATCCACTGCAGTAAGCTTCATATTCATGGCGACATAATATTATATATAAAGGATTCTTTTTTCTACAACAACCACGCTGTGCATAATAATAACTTGCATTTGGATCCGCATAAGGGACGCTACTGTCATGTTTGGCAAAAACAATACTAAATTTTATAAACGTCACAGTTTTTTAAATTAAAAGAAACCACCTTTTCAAATTGAGCTGCGATCAAACACATGGTTCACAAATATTGTCAATATACGTCCGTTGAAATATCGGAGTAATTGTAATTTAAGTGAGTATTCAGTTCTCTTTTGAGTTTGCTTTCGGTTACTCGATAGCGTAGTTAAGAGCTGGAATAACAGAATCTACACTTGTATATTGATTATTTAATTTATGTACGTAATTTCTTTTTTGATGTCTGGCTTAGAAATAGTGATTAACTAATTAATAATCTTTTATTTTACCCATGCCTTTATTTATAACCTAAGCTAACCGAGAGATCTTGATAGACGTATACTATCAAAATGCTTCACTAGTATACACATTCTCCAAATTGATATCAGCGTTGTGTAGAATATTTATAAATAATCTTTACTGCTGAAAAATTATCGATAGATTTACTATAATACAAAGTCAATAAATGAATTATTACATTACAAATAGTGTAATAGAATTTTTATTATCAAGCATATCCGAATAGACAGACAATGGTTTGAAGTCAAATTTTCACTTTAATCAACACAATACTATATGGCAGTAATAATAGTTGTCTTCTTGATTTTTATAATATTTCTAAAAATCAAAGCGTTCGTTATTTATGTGGTTTTAAAACAGTCTCGGAAAACTTCACACACAAGCTGTTTTTATATATATACCACGTCCGCTCCCAAAGTGGAGCATATGGACTCCTTATGGAGTTTATCTCAACAGAAGTGTTTCTACGAGAACTGCTTGTTACTCAGTTGCTCAACCTCTCTTTTCCCAAAGAGAGTAGGAATAGAAGGATAGGGCTAGGACCGGACTAGTGGTTAGCTAATCGGTCTCGGTACGCCCCGTTCATAGGATAGGATGGGTGGGAGGGGGGAATTCAAGACATCACATACATATATGCCTTCGAACAAAAAATCATAACCGTGACCTCCGTAACCGAAGCCAACGACGTTGACCACTCGACCAGACAGGTATAGTATATATTATTTTCTGCTTCAAAAATAGCGTTATCTCGTATATCTTAGATTTAATAACCGTGTAATTCTTTTCTTAGCTATCCGTTTTGTATGCATGCTAATCTGCGCATTTTTGTAACAAAATATCATTTTTGTATTCGTAATAATGTTCTGCTTTAAATGTTAAGACGGGAGTAATTCTCATAAAGTTATTGCTAGCGCTTTTTACACGCTCCATAAAGCGGCTTAAAATAGCGTGGTATGTTGTAAATATTATTCACATTCATTCTCGTACATTATTTACCTTGCAAAATTTGTGCATCTATTATTAATTACCCACTAGAAGATAGTAAAATGCGACAGGCAAACATTTATTTTTAGTAGCTTTGAAGTTCTCAGTAGATGTTTTGGATTTGAATCGTCAACATTGCTGTTTTAACATTGAAATTAAAAAATAGTTCGTCTTGTGATATCTCTGTAAAACAATGATTCTCTACCGTTCACAATTGGTCGACCAAAATCATTACGATTCAAATTCGACAGCTACGTTAATCTTGCGAATAATTTTGTTTGTTTTTCTAAGAACTTACTATATCAAAAACTGTATTTCAATTTTTTTTATGAAAAGTAAAATATATTTTTTTATAATATGTAATGTTTAAGTTACTTTGTAGTCGATAACTCATTTAACGGTCAGCTGTGTGTTACCAAGATTTGACATTTTATCTGGTGTTTGTGATCATATTTCTCGATAAGATAACGTCCAGTTATTCTATTTAATTATGACTATAAATTCTAAATTCACAAAATTTCACTGTACCAAACATTTACATATTCGTATATAAAAAAGAAATTTAAAGAAATACATTCTTTAATAAGCTTTCCTTCATACATATGTAGCTATTTTTCCGTATCAGTTGATTTCTTAATGAAACATCTGTTTTTCATTTTTGAATTTAGTTTCATTCAACACACATGCATTCTTGTTTAAGAATAGTATTCATAACTACATTTCTGTATTTTTTTCCAATTATATTACGTCTTTTAAAAAATAAACGTTTTATTATTATTGTGAATATTTATTCATATGCGTATCTTTATTTATTGAATTTGTCGAAATGGTCAAATTTCAGTTCCACCAAAAATGTTGATGATTATATCAGTCTAATTTAAAAAAGAAGATTAATTAAACATTCCATATACTTGTAGTTATATAAAAAATATAATAAACAACATTATTATATTTAATAATAATCGCACACTGGTTCTAACATCAAAATATAAACATAACTTACCAAATCTAACAGAATTGTACGTTCTGAAAACTAACCTACTCACTAAACCCAAACCAACTGGGTTATGAACGGATAAGAGGATTCAGGCTCGCCACAAGAGCCGTATAGAGGGATAAACCATCGGCCTTAAACCTTTGGGTGAGACATTCGGGCGAAGGAACACAAACCAAAGCACGGTTTTAACAATATTAATGGCGAACTATTTGGCTGGACTTTGCGAATATTCAATTATTAATTTCAAATTGATTAATGTCTGCAGACAGTAAAATTTACATTTCTGCTGATTTATGTTTGTAATAGATTAAATAAGACCGTATCATGTGGCTCATATATTTTCGTTTACTTCGATGAATTAACTGTCAACCATTTAACGTCTTAACTAATTTACAAATAATCTATTAACAATATTTAGAGGTTTGATAAACATATTACGTTAGACATATTAACCAATTCTCTGCGGTCGAACTTGATTTGTATTGATTATCGGTATGACAGAATACTCAAAGCGACAAAATAGCTATTAGCAAAAAGAAAATATTTTACTAAACTAATTCTACCTCTAATGTAGAACGTTTGGATTTATAATAATAAAAAAATCAATTTAACTTTGACATGCATTGCATTAGATCATTTTTAATCAGCCAAGCATGCAATGCCAATACTGTGGACTATTGTGGTTTAAATACATATAATAAGTTTTATTTTTTTGTAATATTTCGAGCCGCTCGTTTTTCACGACTCCGACTCCCACCCCAACTCCGACTTTACATCTTTGATTGATATACTTTGCTGAAAAATGTTTATTTTCCAATAGACCAATAATTTTACTTTTTATTGGAAATGTAATTCTCCTAATCCGAATTCAGCTTAGCTGCACAACGTTATATAGTATACCTAAGCAGTCTTATGTTCGTGCTATCGACGATTGGTCGATTTCTCCGCAAGAATTGCCATATCCTGAGTCGCTGCCCCACTGACAGCTGCAGGGATTGTACCAACTCCAATTTCCTCTTTGCGACGTGACGGGCTAGCCAACACTAAGCTTTTAGCAACGTTCGCCTTAGGGCTGGCACATCTTACTCAAGATTCACGAATCTATTGCGCATTTTCTCCGTTTTACAACAATTCTTTTCATTTAAGTTTTTTATCTATATAACAAATAATACAACACAAAACTAGTTTTTAAAATATATGAACAGTTAAATAATTTAAAAATGGTTCGTCTCGTCGCACTGTCATCGAACCTATATTTTAAAATATTTTTTTTTAAATAAATGCTTATTTCTAAAATAATCGGTTTGCTTACACACAATAATCAAGCCTAAGGATGTAATATTATTGAAAACATTGCTCTCATAAAAATCAAATGACCCCGACTCATCTTTTTTATCACTTAAAATTGCGCAGAAAAAGATCAATTAGAAATTTAAAAAATAGAAGTCGTAGTAGGATTGTGAGTTAAAGTTGACACTTTTTCAAAACAGTCACGTTTTTTAACGACGCCACAACTCTATGTAATATTACGAATTTACGGAATTTGTTTTCTGAATGATATGACAATTCAATCAATGATACGTATGATCCCAAAATCCGTAATTTAATTATAAAATAGAATACATCAGATAAAACATTTAATGACATATGCAGCTATTTTTCTACAATATATAAAAGGTCGTTTGTTTAATTGGATCGTTAAGTCAAAAACAAATACCGCAAAAATTATAATTATAAGTTATGTCACTTTTCATAAACACTTTCTGTATCGTTTTTAACGTTTCCTTCAAAAGTATCAAATCGTAATTTAACGGTTATTGAAACTGGTAGCCCCGAGTATACAAACACACATTCATTAACTTGAATGCTTTCGAATTTTAGATATATACCATATTCCGAGTATGTGTACATTGTGCTCAAGAGTAAAGTCTCCGATGAATTGTGAACTCATTCGATCGCCTCGTGAGAAAATTTGGTTCACACTACGTAACAAACGTTTACCCAGTTGTTTAGGAACACAAATCTCTTGAAATAAGTGTAGACATATGTGAACATATATTTATAATTAAAAAGAGTAATTTTTCAGGCAGGCATATTCTCATTTTTTTGTATTGATACATATTTTCTGACGGTGTCATCAGCGTGTGGTGAATATTTTTTATCTTCATGTCTCTGCCTCGTCTGAGTACGACCGAGCAGGACAAGACAGCGAACGCCATCTTGCCGCTAATTTCATTCGTCTTACATTGTTAGTACTACTTACATTGTAATGACGACATTGTAATCAATATAATCTTTATTCAGTACGCAAATTATTTTAATATTATAAGTGTAAACAAAACGTCGAATAAACTGTTCCTCAACGATACTCACAACATGACGTAGCAACTTTGTCCTTCCAACGTTGCACGCAACATCTTGGGGAATTTTGGGCCTGGAGATATGTCGCACGATTAGGCTCCGGGAGCAAGTGCATTGACGGAACTTGTGTGCAACAATGTATACATAGATGTGTGAAAAACATATGATTTAAATTATTAAAAACACAATATTCCTTTGTACTTCATTCCACTTTATTTAATATGTCAGGACCGGTTTCGCTCATTACGAGCATCGTCAACTGATCAGTTGACAGAAACCGGTCCTGACATATTAAATAAAGTGGAATGAAGTACAAAGGAATATTGTAGTTTTACTAATATAATGCTTTTCCACCAAGTATTGACAGTGAACACCCTAAAAGTGATATGATTTAAAGATAAATCGTGATTCACATTAAGTAATATTATTTTTCGACTTTTTTCTTTCTTTTATATAATCTATCACTGTATATATAATACCTTAATTTATACCGTGCTTGAGTAATATTTATTGTATTTTTGATAAAGAAAATGTATTTATTTTAAAAAGCGAAAAATTGCGCTCACTTATTTAAGCAATTTGAAATCTTTCTTGAATAATTACACAAAATTTCAAATAACTTTGCTGCTTTCATCTTTGAAATTTTTTCCTTTTTGTCAACATGACATTAAGACATGGCAACTCGCGCCTCGTATAAATAATCATCTTAGATAATTGAAATGGCTTATTTTTTAATTGTGGGGAGGTAAACAGACATATAGTTTTACTTAACTCGCACTGCTTGCATCCAATAACGTTAGTTCGAACGCAGTACAGACCAACATTAATTATCTCAATGGGTGACATTTTTGTGACAACTATGTGAAACTTCGTGTATTCATGTCAAATGTTTCGCGACATTGTTTCCGGGACATGAAAGTAAATGTTGAGCATTATGACCCGGGACATTTGTTACCCGGTGTATATCAGCCTTCAATATTTCATAGTGCTACGGTTCATACTTTACACACATCCAATTACTTTTAAGCTATAAAATAAAATAGCAAGTTCGAATATAAGACCATTTGGATTATATTGAGCTCGTTGTATTCAGTAACCTGGAAAGTTTAGCCTAAATCTATTTTACCTTTTCTCTCTAGTTAGTGTTTTTGGTTAGTTCTGTTTACATGTGTGTTCACGTAAACTTCTGTAGTTTTCTAATTTTCGTGTTGTTAATACTTAATTTGCTATGTAGAGTTTGCTGTATACGAGTGTCGGTAGTTGTTCAAATATTTCAACAAAGTTTAGTTTTACAGCGTTGTCTGAATTTTTAAGCAGTTAAAATTTTATAATAGTTCTCCTTTACGACCCAATATTACAGAAAACATATAGTTATGTATGAAGTGTATCTTTCATTCATTAAGGACATCACTGGACTCTATTATTTTTACTTTTATTATAAAACTGTTATACACAACTGCATGGAATTTAAAATTCATATTTTATCTTGATCAACTCATAATTCTGGACTATAACAATGCAACAAAATAAAAAAAATCACAGTATAATCCACACAATAATACTTTTTAATGTTCACTGTAAATCTTTGGTGGTCTTTATATTTATAAAAATTAAACATTTTTTTTTAATAATTTTACATCAATTATGTAAGGGTACTAAATAATTGTGTTAAGGAATTCTCAAAACATTTATTTCTATTTTTTTTAAAAGGCATAAACGTTTTTATGTGCCTATATTTATATACAAACATACATGCTTTTATCTCTAGTTTTAGTATTTTATAAACTTAATAAGTAGGCTCAGAAATTGTTTTATCTCTCAATTGAATCGTAAACGAGATGTAATCAGATAAATTAAGTTCCTTTTCTCTTGTTCTACTTCTGTGTAAAAAACGAATAATAGACTAAGAAAAATTATTAAATATGACACAATGACTACAGTAAATACGTTTAAGAATTTGGGAACCAGTTTGCCTTGCCGAATTAGTAAATTTTACATTTAACGTTTCTGAAATGTACCGGTTAAAGATTTAACCTTTTATTCCCTTTGTACACAAATTTGAGAGCAAAATGAGAAAAAATATAGCCAAAAATTGCGAATCCATTTTTTCATTTTTTTTTTATTCGGTTGTGCTATTTATTGCGTCCCTGTTCGGAGACTAACATATCTGCACGATTTTTTTCGTTGTTGTTTTTTTTTTTTGCCTTAGATCTCTTTCGTGTCGGTGCTTTGTCTATCTTATGAGGTTAGACTTTGTACGTGGGATAATAAGTCTTGTTGTCCATCTGTCAGCATTTGTGAAAATCTCACAACTCCAAAACAATGACACAGTGTAACAATACTATTAAACTTATTATATAACAACCCAGACTCATCTTGTGACAGTGGTTTTCAAACATAAGTTTACAAATTTTATTTATATTGGATTAGGCAATAAAGAATTATTATATATTTTTATTAATCTCACGTGTTCGAATACCAATTGAAGAATAAAGTACAAATTTTAATCGATTACTTATTTCAGTATACAAAAACATTTGTTAGAAAATATACCACGATTATTCATCATTATTTTATGAAAATGACTTGGCGTTACTTAAAAATATAAATATGTCCATAATACAGCAGCGTAACCACTTCATAACAGAGTTATGAGTGCCCAGCTAAAAGAGAGCCCAATTTCACATACAGTGAATTACGCCACCTCGAATTACGCGCCGTATAGAAATATTCGCCACAAATCCCCCAATTGCGCGGTCGCATTTCATTGTTGCTGCTGCACACACAGCCGGGTGGCTATCTGTGTGTTACATACAGTCAAACGTTGGCGAACGCTATGCATTTTACCACCTAGTAACTAAATGCTTCGTCCATTTATTTCTTCGATCATTCTTAGTTTTGGAAGTTTTGCATATTTCGCTAAAAAACGTAACCTCTAATTTTTGTATGAGATTCAGACCAATTACGCTACTCCCAATAAAGCGATCCCAACATTCGCGTTAATGGGGTTTTACTGTACTCAAAATAAAAAAAATTGTGTGGGGGGGGAACCTTGTGTGACGTTTGCATTAGGGCCCTGAATTACCATCTACGCTACGGTTCTAATATACTAATATAATGTTCTAATTTAAGTGTATATGTATATTGGGTAGAGAAAAGGCATGTTCAAAATACTTTTTTAATAATAGGAAAACGTTTCTTTAGAAGCGCAATCTTGTACAAAAGCCAGATATGATTATTCCGCCAAAATCTTGTCACGATCATAAGGAAATGTAAAAAAAAATACTGTTTTTGATTGCTCCACTGGCATCTTTCCAGCCAACAACAAACTGCTTACGGCGAAAAGAATTCTCAGCATTTTTCATTTTCCAATAGAGACTCTTCGCTCATTCTCCGCAGTTTTACAATACACACAATATTAATAAAAATAAAAACTATTTGCGGAATGTGCCATCTGTAGACTATAACTTAGAATTAGATGTCACGAAATCAACTGCACGAAATTTATATGACAAAGTTTACTATTCTGTGTTTTTAATATACAGTACAACTGTGTTGGTCGTTGTTTTATTCCATACATGAAACTTGAAAATCTTTACATATTTTATTAGAAATGCAGTGAGGTTATCTAATTATTAAAAGACAGTTTTCTTCCTCGAATGATTTCTGGGATGTCTTATGATTTCATTCTTTCTCGCTCAACTCCCATCCGATACAAACAAAAAAACAATTACCGGTAGGTATCAATTATTCTATCAGTATAATTAATTAAATAGGGGGTTCAGCGTCGGATGAACAACAAGTTGTTGTCAAAAAAAATGTTAAAATACTCAATTATGAGTTGATATATTCGTATTTATACTACAGTTCCAAACTATAACGTACATGTATGTCAACTATGAAAAAATGCTTAGAGTATAGATATTTAGCATTTCCTAGGTGTATCAATTGTCAACTGTGGAGCCACATTTAAATCAATGCAGACTGTCCGGGAGGCACAGCTGTACAAGGTTAATACCAAATTCCATTTATTCAACGCTTTCATTCTACCAGTGCTGGTTTACGTTAGCAAATCGTGGCACTTAACGAAGACTCTATATCTATATGAAACCATATACTGAGCTTCTTGCACATATTTTTGCGTCAGACAGTTGGGGTGAGGTAGTTTGTTTTCGTGAGGATTCTTCCGGAAAGCCTTAATTTTACCTGTCTCTTCTTCAGACCAGGGGATTCCAGCGCCCTTCAGGTAATATCCATAAGATGTGTTCGGTGGAACTGAGGGATGCAGGCATGTCATGGAAGGAAGCAAACCAATTGGCGAGAGACAGGGAATCCTGGAAGTGCGGCCATATACTCGACATAGGGAGCGAATATGGTATTCTTATTTAACCATGTTCGCTCCCTGACTCTCGAAGAAGAACAATTGTTATTTTGTGGTTATTATATAATGGCAATTGTTATTGTTCTTTAGATCCTAACTGTAACAACTACGAATATGCTGTCTCAAAAAACTATAAATATTATAAAAAATATTACATTAAATGCAAAATACATTATAATAAAAAAAATATATATATTTTGTTTTATACAAAACACAATTATATAACTTTGGTTTTGCCGTGAAAATGACGATATATATTAGAATATCAATATGTTTTTACGTATTCGTAAATATTTAACTGCGAACCAATTCGGTAACTCGAGTGTATTTCAATGGTCGCATTTTAAAAGGCTTTAATGATATTATTAAAAGCACAGCCTTTGATAATGGAGACAGCTCGACGGCGACGGCGCCGCTTTCTTCAATTTAAGCGTCGCGGCGAAATGGAAAATAATGAATAGGCTTCGCGGATGGCGTCGCATGACTGTCTTATTTCCTTATTCTGAAATCAGCATAAAATTTTGTAACCAAAATTATTAAGAAATGTGTCACTAAGAATATTTTACTTATACATAGATCACAATATTTATGTTTTAATCGATCGAGTGTTGTGCGCTTATTAGGTTTTGTCAATCGAAGCATCATCATCATTATGTATTTTTTCTTTGTTGAGGATGTCGAGCTAGGCCTTTTCATCTCAAGTATGGTCAAGTTTAATCGGTGATTTCTAGCTTAAGTTTTGAAGCTACTGAAGTTATTCTGAGATGAGATGAGAATGATTATTTCCATCCCTCCGTGGGGACAACAATCAATAACCAACAACCGATGATGGTGAACGTGCCTCGTGACACTCAACCGAAACTAAAACACTGACACAAAAAAAACATCCCCTGTTCTATTTTAATGTATCAAGGGAGGTATTGAAAAAACTCTGTTGGCTCTGACGGTTGAAAAAATAATATCGAGCTTGCACTTATGATGGTGATATGCAATCCTTTTCTTTTAAATGCAACTAAGTGTTTCAGTCTTAGCAATACGGATATTAGGTAATATATTAATCATTTGATGTTTTTATACGTATGCCGATCCTGTAGCCAAGTGGCCAACGCTATTGTACGTTCGCCACACTTTTTTACATTGACCTTCTAATCGATTTAAGGTTTTGCATACAATCGATGTTTCTATGTGATTACATTGCCTTCTATGCAATCTGATCGTAAAAACGGTGCTCTAATCTAACTATAAGTTCTTTCCTAGACCCACCCATATATTTCAGCCTCACCGAAAAAGACAGGTTTTGCGACCTCGTTATACCCTTCATGTGGAGTTAGCATGTTTAAAATGACTTGATAAGAGTTACAAAGCTTAACATGCTAAATGTTGTTCAATGAGAAGAGACTTAATAAATGTGTTGGAACTCAAATAAAATTTGAAAAAGTCTGATCGCTAAGCGAGGTTTTTGTCACTACCACACGGGACCCGAGACGGAATGTTATGTTAGGCATTCAAAGCTTATTACATATATGAAGCCTACTTCTCTAGGAAGTCATTGAATTTTATGTTTATTATTCACCTAGCGTTCTCATTTTCTTGAACTCTTCATTTTTATTTTGTTTGCAATAGGATGGGTGTTTATTTAAATAAACTTGTATACACCTTCAACACGAGTCAACTGTATGGATGAAAAAAAAACTATTTAGCTACATACGTGAACATTTTGATGATTAATGGTTTGAAAAAAACCAAAACCAATGTAATAAATAATACCTTTATAAATAGAAAATCAATATAATATGTACACATTTCTCAATTCGTATTCGAGTGTAATAATTTAATGCTACCATGGTTATTGATTTGTGTTTCAAAATTCAGGCATATTTTATTCTAATTTTTCAATATCAAACGCCTATGTGGGAAACATGGTCAATACGCGTTACACCCAGGAGTCCATGTCACGCGCCAACTTGCTTTGCTTCCACTTATAACATCATATTTTGATTTCGTCAAGTACACCTTATGTATAGCAGTACAGCAAGATTTTAGGATTCCACGTGTTAGAAGCAGAGGATAAATTCAAGAATCATTGAAGAAACAACATTCTCAGATAATTGTAATCTAACAGGGAACTGTTAAATCATTTTAATTACTGCCAAATCTAATAGTACTTTCGCGTACTAAAAAAGACGAAATAATAATTGCAAAGAACTATGGATTTTTTGATAACTGAGAAAAAAACAATGGATAAAAATGCCTAGGGGTGATTTTTAAAATATTTGTTTTAACAAAATTACAATATATCCATCTCAATCTCAAAATTATTCTTATTTGATAAAATATTATAACAAACCGTTTCGAATAGTCGTACACGCTAATTTGACATTTAAAATTAATGAATATCAGTTTTCGTATAATCACATGAGACTGAGTTTAATTATGAAGAAAGACACTGATCCACACAAAACTCTTTATTTTGTATTCTTCGGTTTCGTTAACTGCGAGCATTATCAACCGATCGCCTGTGTTCCTGATCATTAAAAAAATCTATAGAAGTACGAACATTATTACTAAAAATATAATATTTTTCCATCACTCCATTGATTAGCACCTGAAGAGTGATTTTTATTTTCATTTTTTTGTGTCGTAAAAGTTTCTACAAATATTAGCTTCAGATATTCAAAATTATGTGTGGGTTAAATCATATTATATTAAATTATGAAAAATTGACATATCATAACGTAGTGTTTTTTGTTTAATTATTTTGAAAATATAATAACTTTTCTATAATGTGAGTTGCTGTTTTTTTGTAACGACACATTATGGAGTAGCTAAATATTTATGTTGACAATGATCAATCAATCGGTATTTTTATGTTATGTAAGAAATCAAATTCATAATGAGTCGTCAGTTATTGGACGCAATATTTCTTTCAACGGGAATACAAAATGTTGTGACTTTTTACTTGTCAAATTCATCCAGGAGCTGATATCATTCACATAACGAGAAGAAATATTATATTTAAAAAAAAAAAAGGCAAAATACAATTACTGTATGAACAAAAAGATTGCTCATATTTTGGTGTCATATATAAAGCAAATACACATAGAAAACATTTTGTGCGTAATAATTTGGTGACGAAATTCAGCAGTTCCTACCACACCACGGCTGAGATTAGGGATTGCACTACTGATAATACCGAAACTAGTACCGGTATTTCAAAATAAAAAAAATAACTTTAATACCGGTTTTGAAAATATAAAAAATCAATACAATGCGTTAGTCTACCATCACCTGTTATGTGTATGCAAGCGATGTAAAAAATGTTTTTTGTAATAACAATTTATTACGCTACAGTCAGTGACGGATTAAGCACCAGGTGAAATCAAATTTGAAAACCCTATTTTTTAATTTAAAATATTGTATGGGTTTAAAAAAATATCTTATATTTTGAGACCTAAAGCGCACGTTCCGTAATTTGTGGACCGTAGCTTGTGGAGTAATTCACCACAAGCTACGGTCAATGTTCTTTCAATCACCATTAAATCTGAGGAGGTTTTTTTTTGTTACTTGACTCATAAGTTACACGGAGATCCAATCAAAATTGACTGATTCTACAAATTCAAGAATTTGCCTTTTTAATACTGAATTATAATTCATAGAAATATGAATATAAAGTATTTACGAATGCCAGTATCGTATGATTATAATCAGTGGCGGATTAAGCACTTTGGAGGCTTCAGGCGCAATAAATTTTGGAGGCCCTGCTTTTCAAATAACATAAAAGTTCTGCAAACCTCTTCGTAGAATAATAATAAATATTTCAAACTGAAATCTGTAAGAATGTACATAATTTGAACGATTTAAATTTAATATTGAAATTCCACCTAGCACCGTCAGTCGAAATCTTAAATTATGAAATTAAAATATAAGAGTTTATATAATATATGCTTTCTTTGAGGCCCCCAAGATTTGTAGGCCCCAAGCGCACGCCTCTTGCGCTTATGGGGTAATCCGCCACTGATTACAATATAAACATAACTTTCAGAAAGTAATAATGCCGTTTATTGTGAAATATCAACATCTTAATCAGTATTGCGATTTTATGTGTTTCGCTCATTTTGACATATTTTCTAAATTTCGGTATTTAATATCAAAACAGCGTTATACCGGTATCGGCAATACATTCGTTCGGTATTGCAATCCCTAGCTCTGACACATTCTCTCGACACATACCTTGCCAGATTTAGCCTGCTCGGAATTGTTTCGCCCCTGAAGTAGGCAACAATGTTAAATGTAGTGTAGAGAACATTGCCTAGCTCACGGCGCAAAGGTTAAAGCGTATTCGAGAAAGAAAACGTAATTCACTTTATATTAAATCATGGCCGTTGATACATAGGTATAGTGAAATGAAGGGTTTTCTAAAATGTAGATTGTTTTGCTGGAAATGTGGCTTGAAACGGAAAATAAATGTTAACGTGGGTAAGAATGATGTAAAGCAAATGAAAATTTATTGCTCACATATTTAAACGTTTAAATATTACTTTTACAACAGTTAAGTAATTAAATTAATGTGAATGTAAAGTACGATGAGGTTTTTTCATGTTTAAATAAGACTTACATTAGCACAATAAAATGAAGAAGAATGAGCGGTTTATGTATTCTATTATCTTAATATATGGTACGTTTTTTTCTTGGCCATTTGTTTCTTCTGGAATGGGGATGTCGAGCATGGCTCCTTATCTCTTCCATCTTTTGTACGTTAAAGTTTGTGGTGATCTCTGGGTGTGAATTTTTTTGAATCTAAATCATGGGAATGAGACTTAGAGCAGTTCTAAACAACAACAGCTACAACCAACTACCGGTGACAGGTGATGGGAATCGTAAAAACAGTAAAGGGTGTCCATTTTTCTTTCCGTTCATCCAATCCTATAAACAGTCCTTACCAAGGCCGATTAGTCAATTTTTAACCATTTTCTTCTTTTATTCCTACGTTCTTCTTTACCACTTCACAAAAAGAGAAGTCGAACAACAGTTATCTTAAACAACTTTTGTTAAAAGTGTCCAAAGTGTATTTGGTCCACATTGGATATTTAGATCATTGGAATACTTTACAGCAGCGATTTCCAATCTGGGAGGCGTGGACTATTGCAAAGGGAGACGCAAAAAGTTCAAAATATGTATTTACTTTTTAAAAAATGTCATTATTACTATATGAAATAAAGGATTGTGAGGCGCGAAAATATTTTTCTCCTTCAAAGGGCGGCGTAGTAACTTAAAGGTTGGAAACCACTGCCTTACAGCGTAAAATGATGAAATTGTGTTTTAAGAACAACCAAACACCTCGTACTATTTCAACTTGTTTTTTTTAATATTCATATATGAATAATAATATAAATCTCAAATTTAAATCGAAAAAACCTAAATTTGGCATCGATCTCACTGTGACATTAATCTAATTGTCCGAAGAAGTGCATGTGCTCCATTTTGAAAATATATCCTATTTGTTAATTTATAGTGGTTTGTATTTTTACTTAAGTTTTAAATGTGTGACAGAGACAAGCATTGATAAGGAAATCTATAATATGTTATTGTTCTTAAAGCTTTTACTGTTCCAAATTACATCATAACTTAAAAAAAAAAATCGTGCACGATTTGTACAAAATTATGGTACAAAAAATGTGTTTGTAGAGTAAAAAATAAAATATTTTCAATTTAGATAACATATTAAATCAGTTTTATGATGAAAATTGAAATATCTTCGTGTATTTTCAGCGCTTTCCCTTTGACCAATATTACTTCCATTAGTTTGCTTATTTCGTTACTCGGAAATTGAAAGTGCATTTAGAACTACTTTGCCAATAATGCCACGAGGCTCCAGTGTACATGCTTCCCTTTTCCAAGGAAGGGCTACAAACAGTCTCAGGAAGACATCATGCACGGTAGTGACATCTATATAAAGAGCATCTCCTGAGTTCCTTTAGTCATTTCGCGTCAAAAGGTAATTGAGTTTTCAAGTGTTCGGGGGTAGTCACTCGCTCCGCTGGTATTGCTGGGTTATACACTATTGTAAGACGACTTACACTGCGATATAGAATAAGTTATTCTCATATTCGGTTTATTTTATTGATTATATGTATCTTGCTGAATACAATCGTGTACATAAATCATTTATAGTATACTTATCCCACAATTGAAAAATATCATAATGACCGGTTTTAATCGAAGAAAGGTTTTTTATATGAAATTTACAATGATATTAAACAATTGTACTTTCTTATCAGCTTCTTTATTTGAGTGAAATTTATTCTGATTATCTGCATTTAAGCTATGCCTATTTTTTTAAATAAACATATCTTTTAACAACAAGAATCAATAGTTATCAAAAGATATTCTATTGTTAAATCACTTACACATACTGAACACAAAAAAGGTTGTTTTTTTGAATTAGCAACACTTTTTCACCAACACCTGATGTGACAGCTGATTTATGCTCAGGGTTACGCCATAACAACGCTTGTATTGTTTAATTATATAATAGAACTTGCCCCAGGCTGTGGGCATATTTTTATATCTCCATTAAATATAAAACTTTACGAAAAAAGGTTTAAGCCATAACTACTACATACATAAAATACTCAATATTTACTGATATATTGTTTTTTTTAAAGGTGCTTTGGCTCATTTTTTGTCAAGATTTTTTTTTCCGTACCCAATCCCTACGTGGAGCATATGGCTTACTAGTGTAGGGTCAATAAATATAAGTGGCAAATGATGTCAATTATAAACACAGTTAAAATTTGGGAATTTTTTAAACAAAATGATGATTTTTTAATTGTATGTTATAGGTGTTAAGCATTTTAATTGTGTGTAATTATAATGTTATTTGTAAATCCTTTTCATTTTTTAGTAGTTGCTTACACCCTTATGATTTCAATTTAACTTGTATAAATAGCACTGTTTAATTTATTTTTCTTATCAGTCAATAATGCTCGCGAGGAGCGAAACTGGTCCTGATCAAATAAATTGTAAGTGGAAAAAGTACTAAAAATCTTTTATTATTTTTATTTTTATTCATATAACAATTCGTTTTAAATATCACTTATCCAGTACCAAAATATTTTTAGATCTTATTTTTTTTTTCATTTCAAATATTGTGTGTATTTTTATAAATTTAATTTCCACATTTTCTTTTACAAGAACAAACTTTGACTCCGATGCTTTTTCGTATGTTTCTTTATGCTCGCATCCTTTGTTTTTATTTTGATCATTGACAGTCCCCCGTGGCCTAACTTTACTATTGCTTTCTTTTAAGTAAGGTTCTCCAGAGTCCGAATGCTTGTAGGGAAGTTTGAACTTTACCTTGGATATTTTCCCAAGCGTAAACTATTCAAGAACATTTCTTTTATCTTCCGTAAACTGGTGCGAAATTTCCGACCATTTTAAATTCTCAATACGCCGCATAAACTGCATAATTAAACTAAAAGGAGTTAAATTGTTTCGTTCTTCTGGGTTTTACACATTTTTTGCAAGCAATTTTGTGGCAATTCGCTAAAAAAATGTTGATTGTTTCACTTCAAGTAAGTAATAAAGTAAAAAAAATATCAAAGTATTTTAATTCTGGTTGATCTTTATTTCGGCGTGCGCCCTCATAATCTTAATGAGCAAATAAACATTAATCAATCACCGTTGCTTAAACCGTTACAAGACGCTAATGTAACTTTTTTAAAATAATCAGCATTAAAGTAATTTGCTTTTAATAATCTAATATTTGTTACTGTTCCAAGAAACACTAAAGTCAGTTTAATAAATCAAATATTTTATTTTGCAATATAATAGTTCTGACGATGGCGTACGCTGAAATAGCAATAAACTCATCTTATTCATAATGTAGAGCTAAATACATTGATATTTTAAACTTATTATAATGGAGTTCTACTAAGTAAATCCCAATTCAATTAATAAATCAGGATGGTCAATGAGTGGATGCATTGTGTATCTCTTCTAAACTACTATATATAGCTAAGTTTGTATAAATTTAAACATAGTTTTTATCAGAAGTGGGTAAAAAAATAAAGCTTCTCTGACTTCGGTTTTAAATTAAAAACTGACTCCGGTTTCGACTCTGAATTTATTTTATCAACTTGCAAATCTGTAAACCATCTATTCACCAGAATAATTCTAGTACATTTCACCAATCAATATGATGAATAGACTAATAATTTTCAAATATCTTAAAATTATTTTCCTCCACCTTTTTGACCCCGACTCCACCTCCAAAAACAACACCCGACTACATGACTCCAGATTCAAACTACGCAGCCCTCGTTCCTGTGAGGGCATACGCTGAAATAGCCATCAACCATTATATACAATAATACTTGTCGAACTAAAATACTTGAAATTTTTCACCTCATTTCAATAGATTTCAAGTAAATGCCAATTCAATTAATAACCCATCAAATATTCACACATTTACCTATTAGCAATTGTCTTGTTTTTTATCATTTTGGTTAGAATATACTGTCTTTTCAAATAGCTTTTGTTATTTCTTTAGTAGTAATAATCTAACTGATAGTTAGTATTTCATAATCTAAATTTTTACTTTATTATTTTATTTATACTTTGTAGCTATAGGCAGGGGTGGGCTGGAGGGGGCTCGCAGGGGCTCGCGCGAGCCCCTTGTTAAATTTGACGCAGGCCGGCGAGCCCTTTGTTAAATTAAGAAAAACAATATTCCCAGATATATGCTTAATATAATGTATTAATATGCATTTTATTTGTATTAAAAAACGCAGTTAATATATAGTAATCTACAAAGGCTTAAGTATATCGCTTGGAACATGGAATTGGAGTAGAAATAGAAAATTGATCTTTTCTTTTTACTATAAATTCTTGCAATATAATACAGGTTAATACATTATCTAGTGATATTAATTATTGTTTTACATTACATTGCATAATGTTATCCAATATATCTGTTTTGGTAACATTAATACGTATAATTGTATAAGAGTAATAAAAAAATCATCACTTCTTCAGATCACCTTAAATATGTTTGAGATGAAGCGAGCCCCTTGTTAATATTTTGGCAGCCCACTGCTGGCTGTAGGAATATATCCTAAAGGTTCCAAGCAATTCTAAATGTCAGTTACTCGAGGACACGTAATTATTTTTAATGATACTTGTATACTTCTCTTCAAAAACATTTCTCAGTTAAATTGTCATATAAATGTCAATTAGTTCCAATCTTCCAATGTAGTAAAATTATAAATATATTAACCAAACAACAGTTGCGTTTTTTTACGATTAACAGTAAATATTAAATATCCGTTGCACGGTGTCAAAGTATTAATATTGTATTTTTTGTAAATTAAAAGTATTCCAAAACTCATATGCATTGATCACTTTTAGGGTGTTCACTGTCAATATTTGCTGGAAAGGCATTATATTAACGGAAAATAACAAGTCTGCATTTAAATAACAAGTCTGTCAAACTAGACAAACAGGAAATCCTAGAAATCAATAGATTCAAATTTTTACCTGATTCAGATCTTTTGAACGATCAAATAATATTTGCTAGTTCCCCGTTACTTTATCCATTGCATTAGCCCTTGTTTACTATTCTTTTATATAATTTAAAATATATATAGGTATGTATATATATATATTTCTTTGTTAGAATTGATATGGTCTTTGAAAAATTTCTTTTTCAGAATCTTCCTGGCTGTCGATTTTGTTTAAGTATATACACTCACCAACTACTTGGAAGCGGGGAAAAATAGGAAACTATCATTAAGCCTATTCACTCTATTAATGTCATTATTAATGTCATTATTTTCATTGTATCACTTTGTGAAATAATTCCCAAATTTTAATTATGTTTATAATTACTTTCAATCCCCATTCTAAATTTATTAACCTGAGATGACTTTTTAATTATATGTTAGATGTGTTAAACATTTTAATTTTGTGCTATTTTAGAATCACTTTTAATGTTATTAGTATTTTCTTTTCAATGCCAATTGTTGTTTATAACTGTTCATTTTTGTATAAATAGCATTGTTAAATTATATTTCTTATCGGTTGACGATGCTCGTAATGAGCGAAACCGGTCCTGACATATTAAATAAAGTGGAATGAAGTACAAAGGAATATTGTGTTTTTACTAACTCATATTCATATTGGCATTAATGTTTTGGGGTATATGTATTTTTTTATTCTCAGTCTCAGACCCAAAGCTCAAAACTTCGCAAACTAAAACGCCTTGAAACATAAATAATTTCAATTAAAAATAGATATCAACTCAATTATAACTTTTAGAAATACCTTAGGTTGAAAATACATAGTCAATACTTTTTATTAAAAATTACACCGATAACAATTTAGTTTTTTGACAGACATAAATTTCTTTGATAAACATACAAGTAGTATACTTTAATTTTTCCGCTTTTTTCCGTGGGCTAAGTCACGCTGATCAAAAAACTATCATTTGATTAAATAAAACTTGAATTACAATGAATTGCAATAAAGCTATAGCGATTAATTCAATCCATTTAATATGGAATAAAAAACACATCGTAAAGTTCTCGTAACTTTTTTTATAGGTTAGGTTCATATTTTATATTACTGAGGCTTCGCAGAAAGAAGAAGGCTCTGCTTAACGTCTGCAGGGTCGTGCGGAAAATCTTTATAGCCGCGTAACTCCTGCGAGGAAAATTGTTTTTTTTTCCTCACCTACCGTCGGACGTTTTCACTACTGTCGCGAAATAAAAAGGATAATGCAAAGTGAAAATTATGCGCGCAGGATCATATTGGGAAATGTAGTTTTTTTCCGAGCGTGGAAAATATGTTCACTATCCATGCGAGGATTATAATAAAGCTTTTCATATGAAATATCGCTGCACAGAAATAATAAGACCAGGTACTGGAATTTAACGATACTTATTTGTTTGCAAAATTAAATGACAGATAAATGTCATAATCTTCAAACGTATTTTCTGTATTATAGTATGATTATATTTGTTAAAATAATGACAGTTTTCTTTATTTTGATACATTAAGTAAAATTTTCCTTATGTAACAAAAGAAGCTACTACACCAATTTGTCGATTAACGCAGTGTCACATTAACAAAATCCTGCATTCTATATATAACATATCTTTAATTGCACTTATGTCTTTTGATATTAATTATATATTGAATGCTCATAACAATCATAATCATTGATAACGAAATCCAAATAAACAGATCATCTAGCCAAAGTAAAATTAATTAAATCATAAGTGGTTTTTGACAATGATTTCGTATCAATAAAAAAGTATAAATAGATTACGAAGACAGTAGCAAATATTATGGTATGTACATTATCAATCCTTGAGTAAATTGGATGACAGTTTTCTAATTAAAATAAAACATAATACTGCTTTGTTATATTCTGTCTTATTTTATGTGGTTTAAGGTGGAACATATCTATGGCTGTATACACTTATTTGACATTAACGTTAGATAGAATTTTCTTGTAATACACAATGTTAATTTATAAAAGCCTAACTACATATATAAAAATGTTTAGAGAGGTAAAAAATTGTTTTTTGATATTCCTTATAAAACACCATTATCAAAAGATGTATCATCATAATCAAAAACAGATAATTATCATTAACTAAAATGTTAATACATAAAATAACATAACATAATAAAATAATAATACATAACATAAAATATAAATACCTCATTCAAAAGCTCATAAATTCTGAAAACTGTCAATATTGACAACATTGAATAAAAATATTTTTATCAAAATGCGTGACGGTTTCTATACAATCAAAATTAAATTTTTGTTTATTTTGAATACCTATATATCTAGGTATGTTTACAATTTCAAAACAGGTATTTCTGTATTAAAAAGTGACATGAGTATTGGGTCCCGGTTATAGTAATTGCGGCATTGCAATTTATAGTCTCGACAGATAGAATTTCACATTATTAAGGATGGTTTTAAATATTGTTTTACGTTGTAACATTTTGATATTCTTAATTTAAACAAAAGTTAATTACGTGAGTTCATTTTCAACGTAAAAAATCCCATGTTTTTAATAAATTCTTGACAGATCCTTTTTTACCAGTTGTAACAAAGATTACGTTAAACATTTATAATTTTTCACGTTTCATTAAACGTAATATTAACAAAAACAATGTTAATTCTTTGATAACTTTATTCAAAGATTAACTCGTTGTAAATTAAGATTCTGGTCGATGTTTATCTTTGACGGTTCGGTTCAATGCTTCAAGGCGTAGGTGGGTTTCGTAAAAGTGTTAAGGAATATATTTTTTTTTTGTGTCTAACTAAAAAGAATACCCTTCAGCGCTTCTGTTGGAGGACGTGAGCTGAAAGTAAAAATCACAAATCAAGTCATCTTCGCTTCAGAGCACCTTTCTCCTTTCTCCAGGTGAACGAACGCTTCGACGCCTTAACATTTGCCGAGTTTCAAAATTTTCAATAATACACATTTTGGTGACATTATCAATCACTGTTATTCTTAATAATTTTACTCTTGCATTTGGCTTAGATTTGAAATAATTTCCGCTACTCTTGAGGTATAAATATTTACTAACTGAATTAAATATTGGCGTTCATTTTTCGCTCATCAAGTTTATATATTCTTTAACCTATTTCTAATCCATGTCTGCTAATGAAAGTATCTCAACAGAAGTTTCTTACGATAACTGCCTGTTAGCTATTTGCTTAATCTTATTTTTAGAGTATGGATATTTAAGAGATTAAGGATATAAATAAATGGCTAGGACAGGACTAGTGATTAACTAATGGCTCTCGCTTTAACCCGTTAATTTTAGGGTAGGGGAGAATTTAGATATGACAAACACCCACGTCTTCGAACTTAACTTGAAACTGAACCTCTGCGTATCCATTTAGTTCTTGGATATTCGTACCAAGTTATATTATGCAGCTCGATTTTTTTCTCAGAACATAGTCTTTAAATGATATCCTAAAATTTTGTCGACCAATTATATTGGTCAGCTTGTTATGCTTTGACACCGATATACAAATTGAGTTTAATAATTATTGGTCACTTTAGCAGATATCGCAACCCTAAAAAATATAGTTTCGTACCGTCGATCTCCCTAACAAGGTAAAACTGTCAACAAGGGTAGAAACTCCGTCGCTTTCATATGACATCAGAATCTTTAAAAAGAAATATTACAAGGAAATATGCACCCATGCGACTGAAAATAATATAATTTTCGGGCTTAAGCCGTGTTTAATCCAGGAAAATTGTCGGGAAAAACTTTTTAGAAGAATTGAGGAAAATTGGGAAAATTGAAAAATATTATTCTTATATCGTGCTGATAATTGGATATATTTCTTAGCATTCGGTAATATAATATATATTTAAAAATGCAAGACATGTATTACTTATTATATCTGCAAATTAGAGATTAATATAATTCTTATAATGTTATTGTAAAACATATTTTTAACCTATGGCAATGACTTTTAGGTGTACTTGATTCTGAAAAAAAAAATTTGAAAACGGTTCAGTTTTGATTTTACTAGCCAAAAAGCACATATTCATTTGTGCACGTAGACTTCAGTATATAGAAAAAACGACGACAAATATTATTTAGGATTTTTTTCTTAATACTTTTCGTTTTTTCCCCAACTTCGCCTGTTTTTCCCAATTAGCCGAGTTTATATGACCAATCAAACGTCATTCCAAGATTTCCAGGTTCTTCATCTTTAATAATGATACGTTTATATATAATGTGTACATTTTTCATTGGTTGATTTGATTCAACAACAGTTTCAAAACGTCGCTGAAATACCACATTGTTTTTTTATTTGTTTAGTTGTTTTATTTTTCTTAAGAGCACAATCATCCCGCAAGTTTTCCCCCACCTGACTGAACAAATCATTCTTTTGAAAAATTACATTTATTGATCACCTTTAAATGAAAAAAAAAAATCAATTGTTATATCACTGGGAATCGGTTTGATTTTGATTAGGATATTTGCCTAAAATATATTTATTTTCCGCGTAGTCGAAATTGACGCATTCGTTGAATACTTAACTTTAATTGCATTATATATTTATATCCGTTGCCGAGTGGTCAATGCTATTCACAATCTATCTCGTTACAATATACAGAGAGAGTGAACGAACTACTTACTGTCTCACAGATTATTATTTTTAATATTCTGTTTAGATGCTTTATATATACCCTTCACATAGACAGCAAAAGTGGTTGATGATAAATATTTATGTTATTTTGTAAAAGCAGTAATATTATGCGTTGTTGGAAAAAATATGTAATTGAGAACTAATAATACAGTTCAAATTTTGTTGTAAATCTCAACGATGTATAATATTTATTCTATGTAATATGCTCTTCGATACATCACTGAAAATAGCAGCAAAGCGCTTCGCAATTGCCTGCAACCTTGCGAAAATTCCATTCTCCAAGTCAACTCGACGCTGGCTGTCAACTTGCTGACAGAGTATTGTTAATCGAGCATGGTTGGTAGTGTATGCTCTATTTATGTGACAATAAAACGAATATAAAAAGGTCATTGTGAGGGGAGAAGTTGCTCTATCAGAAAATACAAATGCTACGATTTAGGAAATGTGTTTCACTAACACTGTTTGATTGTTTTGTCAGACATTTCGTTTTTTTTATTTTTTACTACATCACGACAACTTAACATGTGTAGGTTTTTAGATGTGCATTTTGTTATTTTCATAGCATTACGTAATTCTTTCCTAGCCAATAAAAGCTTTATTAAATCAATTCTTGCTATTTTAAACCATTTATGCTTCCAATGTGGAGCATTTTTATAGCTTAGCGCACAAACTTGTTAATTGCAATATTAATCCATTAGAGTAAACATAACATTAAGTTTATTTCAAAATAAAAATTATTGATTAAAACATTTACATTCATACTCATATCGATTAAAGTATGTTATAGTTATATATGTAATGTTTTAAATCCTTCTTTCCCAGGTCCAATCCTCAAAACGGGATGTAGCAAGAGTAATTATCTAACCACTTGTCCTGTCCTAACCCAATCCTTCTCTTCATACTATCTATGGAAAAAAGAGAGGTTGAGCAACTGGGTAACAAGCAGTTCTCGTAGATTTTTACGAGACTATTTCTGTTGAGATAAACTTCATTACGATTCCATATGCTCCACATTGCATACTGATCAGATATAAAATATTTTTGTTTACATGTTTTTAAAAGAAAAAACATTCATATTTTAAAAGATCATGCGTACATATTCTAAATCAGTGCTCCGCAACCTTTTCTCACCTACGACACACCAAAATTTTTTCTAGAATTCCGCGGCACACCAAAAGAAAAAATATAAAGGTATTAAATTGATACACAAATTTTACAGTAAATTTTCGCTTTTTATTTGAAAAGTATACATACATAAAAATATAATATATTTACTTTTATGCAATCTTAATAATTATTATAAAATAATAACTAATTAATGTGATACCTGCGCTTGTTTCAATGAACACAAAGGTTCTATATTCGGCTCGATATTTGACAGCACAACCCGAAGTTCTGGGTCAAAATAATTTTTCATTGTGTATTTGACCGCGGCACACCGGTTTCAGAGCACTGTTCTAAATAACGACATGATAGTGGAATATCACTTGACACGTCTTGTTACGTGAAATATGTTCTTAGATATATTGAAAATGTATTAAACTCATTAATACCTCAAATTACAAAAGATGAAACATTAGCTAGGATTATCAAATTTAATTTTATATTAAAAATTAATTCGACAAATAATGAATCAGTACCTGATAAGCGAAGAGTAAAAAAGGGTAAGGTAAAGCACTTCTTAAGAAATAATTGTCCTATTTTACTTCGTCAAAGTACAACAGTATGTGAAGTTTCTTGTACAATTATAATTTTGCAATTGCATTAACAGGAATCGTCGCATTAACCATTAATTTTCGCTGCCGAAGAACACGAAATTCCTCTTTGTCTTTAGTGTATCATGCCAAGTAGTAATTCTCGCTTACCGCGATGGAAGGGTTAATTGTGTTCGCGACATAAATAGGTTGCTGAGAAAATATAAGAGGCGGATCAATCGTAAAATCGTGCAATGAAGAATTTTAATTTTTAATCATAGTTTGCCAAGCTTTAAAAAAGAATTTGGCAATGGATTAATTATAACAATATTAACATGCAAATGTATTATATTTTAGATTAAATAAAAGCATACTTTCATAGTAAGAAAATACTTCTGGGATAATATGCTACATTGTATTGTTGTGCGATTAGTATCAATCGTTTTATGATTCTTAAATCAGGAGTATATTTATATTGTGTGATACAGATCTTTATTTAAAGAATCTATAGTTTATTGAAATTTATAACCCCATACCTCTTGCAGAGAAATATCAAACAATCGTGAAATAATAATGCTTTTAGTTTAGTCATGTAACATAACCTCTTATTCTCCACCAAATTATTTTATACACTTAACTATGTTTTTAGTGTAAACCTCATAATATAAAGAAACAGCACATCTTTAATATTAATTACTACATTTTGAAACGACTAAGTTTGTCTCTGGTAAATTATATTGGAGTCTGATGAACGAAATCTTAAATTACCACTCAAGTAGTTAGTTATTTCAGCGTGAGGTTTATTCGCTCAAGCCCTCCATATTTAATTATATAATGTTTCAAAATGGTAAAGATTATTTTGAATCATTAATTTTCTGTTACTTCTATTTGAGGTTTTACCCTTTCCGGATTTTTTAAATGTCAATTATTTCACACAAAGTATTTCTACCGCAAAAATCTATATATTAATAGCCGATAAGGTTTGTATGTTGGCTCTATGTATGTCCGCGATTTCGCCTTTTCGATGACGTCAAGAAAGATGGATATGTCCAGGGGTCTTCTTCTTCTTCTCCGAAATATATTTGTTTGCATACTTGAAACATTTAAGTTATTCTAAAAATTATATTATAAACAATATGAATACTGCAAGGCTGTCGATATTGGATATAGCAGCTCAGCAGGGCGGCTCAATTTTGATTTTTATGAATATTTGTATTATATCCGCTATTTGCATATTTTGTTTTGCAATCCCGGTGTATTTTAGTTCTTTTAGATAATTAGGTGTATTCCTAAAAAAATCCACTCAGAGAATTAATTACGTTTATATTTTCAGGCTTATTCAATAAATAGGTTTGCAATTTATTTTTCACGCCAGTAAATTTTCTGACTATTTCAAAATGCAACAAAAATCCCACCCCGTTGAGGGCAACGGGTTTAAAGCTAGTATTTGCTTAATTTCTGATTTTACTATGATAATTTATTTCTTTATTTATAAGATTTATTATAAATCTTCTTTGCTATCCCCACGACCAACAACAAGACGGCTTCAACATAGTTCGTGGTACTATGACAGATGACTGATTTAGTAATATTATGACATTTTATGCATGAAAATACGGCCAAAAATATAGACAAATGATGTTTTTTGTGGTTTTAATTATAAAAATCTACCTAAAGTCTACCTATTAAGGCAACAGCCAGCTTTTTGACTGTGATTAGCAAAAGTATATTAAAAGTGGTTCGACGTGATGACCTATACCATAGGCAGCAATGCTGGGATAGCTAGTTTATACATTAGAATAGCAAGAGCTTTCAGAATTATTCCTAAGATTGATTGCTGTATCTCAACTTAAAGCATTAATTCTTATTTTCATACGAGCTCACTTAATGACATTTTTCGTTTTTTCTTAACTTTAAAATTGCCTAGAAGATAAATTTATTTTGTAAGTAATAAAATAATAGTCATTTGATTTTTCCACAAAATTGAGTATCATAACTATTCGAATCTACATACAATGAAGATTTGTGTAATATTGGTATTTGATCAACAAACAATTGTAAATCCATAAAGTAGATGAATCTTTTGAAATATTAAAAATAATTTCAATGTATTTTTTTATATTTGTACGTACAATTTCAATCTTGTCACAACAACAAAAATATAACACGAGATTTTACGATTGATTTTTTTTTACACTATGCTGATCAAAAGCTACAGTGTTTTTCTTTAGATCGGAGAACTTAAACCTAGTTAAACACCTGCTACCTACATTGAATAGTTTGAAAAATTCATTTTCTCTTTGAACAAAAGACGCAGGAAAAACAATGAAATAATTTTACAAGATAATTGAAAGAAGACATGATGTCGTTTATTTTTCTTTTGGAGCTTCAATTGTCTCTTAGTGCTTCTTCATGACTTCTACTAAACTATCAAAAATAATAGCAAAAATATCATCCCGTTTGATTGGAAAGAAGTCTCACTGAACGAAACATTTCGATTTAAATGCAAATTTAAAATGTGTTTTCAATCTTTTTATATTGTAAGAATATAAAAATACAACGATGCTAGGGTTGCCGACTGTCTATATAAGGGAAAATTCATTTATCTTCTAGTTTAACTCTAAAATTACCAATCATAACTGGCTATTTTTTTTTATGTAATCGGGGCCAAGAAGAAAAAACTATCATACTCATTTGTTAAGTAATCATTTATTTACAAAAGCGAAAAAAATAGAAAATATCTAATGTTTCAAGTATTTTTTTGTTTTTAACAAAACAAAAACAACAAATGTTTGTGACATATTGAAATGTTAATGAATTATGATCAAATGAAAATAGCCATACGAAATATAATATACCCAATCGATTTATTTGATAACTGGATCAGTGTCAATCTTCACATTGGAAAATTTAACAGCGCGAAATTGTTTTAAAATTAGTTTTTTTATATAAATAATAGTGTAGTATATATATTTAATGTAACATATATACTTTTTTCTCTCTTTTTAACTCTCTAAAAAAATGACACTCGTGAATATTAAATTTATTACCCTTATATATTTGAATTTGAATGTATGTGTCGATCTCTGTTATCTGTAAGAATTCTAATAAACAACCAGAAAGTGACGGATAAATTTATTTTATCTCGAATAGTTAAACAGAAATTCATAGAAAAAATCTAGTGTTTATATTGGTCGTAAGCCCTGAATCAGGCTTTCATTTTTCATTCAATTCAAATCCCATCGATTGCAGAGCTTTAGTATTTTTATAGTAGTAAGTTGAACGAGCACTTCATCACTTTTTGTAAGTGTCGTTCTACAAGAAAACTGCAATTTAGTTTGAAGTAAGTTATTTCAACGGACTCACAGAAATAACAAAAAATGCCATTCTATTTCGCCAAGATAAAATCGTTATAATCTACTTTTTACTTTAAAGAAATGATTATCGTTTCACAATTTCAAGACTGTGCTTTCAAAATTGAACATTTACAATTGACAAAGTGAAACTATAAGAAGTTAAATATGTACAATAAATACATGTCTCCATTTTTAAATTATAAATATCATTAATATTCTCGTTTTTTTTTTAATTTTTAGATCAATCTTTTTTTAAGTAAAGACTAAGGCATTTTTTTCGATCACATTAACAATTAAAAAAAAAGGATTGGCCGCAAATAATATAGTAATTTTAAATGTACGTTATATATTACCATGAATAAGTTATCTAAAATTAATATATATGAGACAAATGAGCCGTAATATTGCCTGCTTACGGATCTCTCAGTGTATTAGATTATGGTCTTACATGCTTAAATTTTGTTATTTTTGTCGTTGGTTTAATTGAAATTCCTCTTTTGTTAGTATTCTAAATGAAAATTTTATTCGTCATTACTAAAATTCAATTGTATTTCTACGATTATATTTTTTAACACCTTTTATTTTAATTATATTTAACTAAAATATTTACTTTTTTTGTAAATTAACGACAATGAATTCCAAAAATATTACGTACCCAAATATCGAATGTATTTTCAATTCACACTTGTGATTAACAATATATTAAATGATTTGGATTGATTACTATCAAATTATTGTTAAGTAAAATGTTTTTTTGCAATCCAAAAGTTGTAGTTAATAATATTTACTAACAATATGCCTTGTTGCATAAATAGATATTCGACTGACAAGAAAGGATCAAAGCACAAAATAGTATGTATACTAGCGAAGTTTAAAGTCAAGAAGAACTTTCTGATCGAAAAGCTAGTTAGTTGAAATTTTCAATTTAGTTTCTACCTGTAGTAAGTTCATCGACGAGAGATTTTAAAGTTTGACGTCACAAACAATAAGCTTACGGCATTCGGATAAGTTGTATACCACAATTTTCGTCATTCTTATGTTTCAATCTTTTAAAAGAAAACAGGTAATAAAACGAGCAAATTTTTGTATTTAAAAAAAATTCAATCAAAATAAATCATAATTAATATATCGTGTTAGTTCGAATGTACCGCAAAGTCGATGTAATATGTAAACCAAGGTTTTGGAGACGGAATCGTAGACTTAGATTATTTACGATCGGAAAAAAACGAACAACTCCGACTCCTTTTTTATTTTGTTGTGTAAAATATCGCTAGAGTTAAATGTGACGTCACTTCGTGTTACTAAGTCTGAAAAAATATTAGAGGTCCAAATACATTAAAAAGAAATGAAATATTTCAAATGAACAGTATTTTGTAATAATAAAAATAATCAGAAAAGAACTGCTTTATCAAAAAATCAAAATCAGCTTAAAAATCAACTGATCTTAACCGCATCTAAAAAAAATAGTCGAGTGTTAATTATAAAAGATTTTCTGTAAAAATGCATTTCTTACAATCTAATTAAAATTAGTATGAGATAGTATAAGATAATATTATTTAAGATAAGGTCTTTGTTACAGTTATTACGTATGAAACATTATTTATTAAAAAAGATTATTACTTATTTAACAATGGAAGAGTGCATAAAACAGAAACAAATTAGCTAAAAATATATCATTCTACCGTTATCCATGAATCCAAGATCAACATACGAACGATACTTTGCCTGAAGCTAGAACCAAACCAAGATAGAAAAAGCGATCATCATTATTCTCGCACTTTGAACACGTGCAGAATAATAATGAAATTCCTCTGTGCGTGTAACATATTGTTACATTGAATGATGTTATTTGTTTTCTTGGTAAGCAAGAACTCTTTTGTTATTAAAAACAATCTTAGGAAAGCTACGTCAGATCAATATATCTCTGGAATCCAATAAACCCTAGTAATTGAATTGGTATGCTTGCCGTACGCCATCTTTTTCAAAATCTCGTTCTGGTAGCAATATCGTAATGTTCGCACTTTCGTAATAATGAACCACATAAACAATTACTACGTGTAAGTATTTTGTAGGCTAAGCAATACACGAAAGTAATAAATTCCACTTCCACATATGTTTGATTAGCAATCATGTTTATCGTATTTTTAACCATTTAATTTAGAAGGGGTAAAAAGATTATTTCGTAATAACGACATCTTTTAATAAGAAAATGTGTCTTCTTCTGCGGAAATTCGGGTGACAAGAAATCTTTTTAAGAAACGGTATATAAAAAAATTGCATTGTTTCATTAGATTTATATTAAAATTCTAATGGAAATCTGTGATGCTTTCCATTCTCTTTACCTATCAAAAATTAAGAAAGATTTTTGTTGTTTTCTTTAGTCCCGATTCATATATCCATACTTTCTCTGAAAAGTGAAGTTGAAGAATTAATTTAATAGATGCAGCAGTTATATCTACTATAAACTCATTTATCCGCTATAGCTCTATTATGAAACTTTATAGTTTACCTTGTTGATTATTTTCTAGTTCTAAATATTTGTTGTATTTGTATTCGATATATTTAAAAAAGGGCAAAAGTTTAAATCATAGATTATTTTTCAAATTAAATGTCAACTCCCTTTAAAATTCGAATGGAATTGAGATACATTTTTTTGATTTTCAACTTTTGTTTGTGAATAAGTCATGAAAGTTCACGAATTTTATAATGCCATATGAACTTATTGAGTTGTTAGTAACTTTTATATTTTTTTTATTTAATACTATTTTCATAAAACGTTATTACGTATTTTTAGATAGTTATACAATATAGTAATATTTAAAAAGATAATATTCACATAAGTCACAATTGAAGTCTGAAATTTCTTTAATGTGTGAATTAACTTGTTGTTCTAAAAACTCATTAAAAAAAATTGGTTGTCTGTAAAGTCGGTTTACGGACGATAGTTTAACGTGACAACGTCATAAGAAAACATTGATGAAATGATTGCATACTTTTATGAATAAAATGGAATCATTTTTATTGAATTATCATTATTTTGTATGGATACGAAGAAGGAGTGAAATGAAATCTACAATTTTTTATTGATATATTTTATTCGCACTCATTAATTCAAATATGTTTATTACTTTGATGAACAGTTTATTTACAAGTAACAATGTGCTTTTAGTAATTTATTTACAACTTTTATACATGTGTGATATTTAACGTCTTCCAATCTGCCGCTGTCTCTTTTCTACTCAGACGCATCGACCAATCGAGTGGAAGAGAGATAGATGCGGCACAATCCGAACCGTAGGCTGATCGTGCCTCTCTATCGCTTATCCGCGCTCTCGCTCGCACGCTTGCCTTCGGCGTAACGCGACAAACGGGACAATGAGTCATGTTTTTTCGTGCGTGCAGCGGGCGTTCATCGATTTATAAGACGTTGTCACGTCAATAACATAATGACTTAGGTTATTTATGTTAGTATACTGACAAGCGCTAGACAAAGTAAAATGACATTACGACTTAGATTAGGTTAGATATGTTTAATAGAAAGTGGGTGACAATGACAAGGCAATAAAACGTTAGATGTCAGTAAAACACAACAACTGCGAACAGCAGTGACTAAATATAATTATTTTTATTTTTTCTCGAAATCAATCTAAGCTGAACGACATAAAGGTAACAACAACATCAAAGAAATAAAATAATCATTATTATATTCAAAAAGATAAAAACGATGTTATGAAAACTAATTAAGGAAACAATTTGTTTTAATCTGGACATTTTTTATATAGCGGTGAAGTTATTAAGTTTTATAATGAATCTTTTACTTTCTCGTGCGATTAGTTTTTATTACATCCGTTTTGCTCTTCGCCGCTTAGCGGAAAACGGTTTTATTTTCAACAGAAATTCCAACATCGAAATACATTTGTGAATCGCCAATTTACTCTCTATTTTCCGCTAAAACGCAGGAAATCGGGTCGGGAAACTTTTTTCATTAATAGTTTCCATCGTTGAACTTTTCCGCAGTTATGCCTCCAGTGGATAATTTTTTATCGTTTCTTTGCTTTACAACTGTGTAATATTTATTTTTTCACTCTCGCGAACGAAACTCGATAAGTTTTGCCCTCTGGACCGAATGATAAACTGCTTAGGAAGTTTTACTATACGATTCTAGGTCAGATATATGCAACCATTGTATAATACAATTTCTCTCGTCGTATACAGCTATTTTACAAAGAAAGCATATTCACTTAAAATAACTCAATAAAAGATAATATAATTCAGACAGTCTGGGATGCGCAGTTAGGGTTACCATGGGATAAAATAGGAAAGCCGGTCGCAGGTGGCTAAAAGTCCAGATGATTATAAAAAAATTCGGTCTAAAATAATAATTTCAATAGCGGAAATTTATTTATTTATAATATTTTCTTTGTAGCATGAAAAAAATCCGGTCTAAACTGTTAAAATCTGGTCGGATGGTAACCCTCTGACTTTAATATAAATTGTTGCAAGTCAGTCGTTCAACTTTTCTTCTTCAAAGAATCAAAGGGAAGAATAATTATGTTTGAAAGAACTAGTTTGCTTATCGCTGTCACAGTATCTCATTTTAAGGATCAATAAGTAAGTAATAATAAATTTGGAAACAACCGTATGAAACTATCTCTCGGAATTATATTTTATTAATGTTAACCGTCACTTGACTTCCTGGAAGTATTTAAACTATCACGTTGGCGATAAAGCGAGATGATGGATTTTCAAAGAATAATTAATTACTTTTTTAAGAAACTAAAAAGGACTATACTTAGAATTTTGTCAATTGAACAATTTTCGGTAATATCGTCAAATAAATAGTAGAATTGACAGTAGTACGTTCTGGCACTTTTGCTATCACATCTTTTGAATAACCATATTCTCACACAGAAATTTATTTTATAATACTATAAAATTTCATATCGGTAGGTTTGTCAGTTAGTCGTTATTTTTTTTACAATTTTGAATTTAAAATCTTGTCATTTATTTTTTGATATTGCAACTAAAGCAGATGTGACATAGATTTTATAAAGTGAAAACCCAAAATAATTTAATTTCATTGAACAATCAAAATTTGAAATTGATTTTAACTTAGACTTGCATTCCAGACTGGTCTGGTGGCTAGAGCAAAGCTCTCACCTTACTAGATCATAGAGGGTGACTTATTATTGGGCGAATTATATAAATATAATAATAACCCTTGTTTGAGTTGCTTTAAGTTCATTTGAGGTGGCAACTTACTCAAAAGTCCTATTCCAACCAACAATGACTAATTATATTGTATAGTTAAATTTCTTTACGTCATATTTCTTTCTTTGAACCGATGCTTAAGTATCACTTCGCTGGATTCTGAGTGTGTTGTTACAGTAGTCGGTAGAACGAAGCTGCGAGATTTCTTTCCTCCATTATCATCAAAAGAAAAAGTGATTCAATCTGCTTTTATTTACTGTATTGTGTTTCTTTTATTCTTTAACCTGATTGGCTAAGTTTGAGGGCCTTTTATTTAGCCATATAAGATTTCAAGAAGGAGCATTCTTTATTCTCTACAACAGTTCTACTAATTAAGAAATTTCTACTGTCACTATGGAATAAACATTCTCTTTAGTGATTTATTTTATGGCATAAAATAAACTCCAATTTTTTATTGGTTTTGTCACTGGGTGATGTATGTGGCAGCTATCATTTCTTTTGATAACTACTAATGTTTTTTTTTAATATATTGTAGGCACAAATGTTTTGAATTATTTGGGCAGATCACTCATCAAAATATTTTAGAAGAATTTGGTGAAAATTTTGGATTATTTCGTTTCAGTTGTTCTTTAGAAAACGTAAAGCAGGTAACAGTATCACTTTCATGAAGTGGCCAAGTGAATTCGCTTACTACGAACATTGCTTTGAAAAGCAAAGTATCATGAGAAATAATTGTGGTAAAAGTTGTATTATTAATTTAACAATATTTTTGTTCGAAGCATATTTAAGAATAGGTCTATTTTTTGGGCCCTGAGAGTTTTGAAATATACTAGTGAGAGAATCTTCAATTTGAGGGTTTAAGTATAATAACGATGGCTCTATCAAATTTTCTTTCTCTAAGATATTTTAATCTAAAATAATTTGAACGCTCGAAGGATAAAATATTTTTTTTTCGGCTCATGAAAGCTCCACCATTCTTGAAAATGTGAAACTTAATTTTACTGATCGTTTTTTGAGGAATCGTGGACATGAATTGTTTATTCTCCTAATGTGTACAGCCAGCTAAACAATGGGGATACCACTTTTTAGCTCCTCCCATAATTTCCAATTTGGAGCTTTTTTTTAGCTCTCGCTCAACATTTTGTTACACTTAAAGAGCAGTATTTTTTATGATGGCAAAGATTTTTTTAGTTTTCGAGCTATTGCTTGGAGCTCACTGCATAGATATTATTAATGTATGGAAACATATTTTACTCCTTCATTTATGCGCCCTCTTATGGATTGCGCCCTAGGCGGTTGCCTATTTCGCCTGTATAGTAGCGCCGTCTCTGAATGTATGCTTCATGGGTGTTCTTAAAATTCATGCCCTTGGATAAATTGTTTTTGTGATAAGCCATAACTCCCAGAACGTAGATAAAATAAATTGATATTAATTTAAAGAGGCGAGGAAACATCCTTTAATGATTATCATGCTGAACAATATTGTATTAAATTACTGAAGCAATGGGTATGCAATGTGCAGCCAAAAGTGAACGGCTATAAATTTAATAAACTCGTAGGCCTATCGAATTTTCAAAGGTTTTTTGCTCTCAAATTCAATAATCCTTTTCGGATTAGAGAACACTCAAGAGGTTAACACTGATTTTTAACCATCCTGATTGACGCAAAATTTACGAGAAATTATTTTTAAATCGTACTTTATTGGTGCGCCCATATTAAAAGATACATTTCCAATGTAACATTCCAGCCAAAAAATATTAGATATTGAGGTGTGATTGATTATGTTTGGTGATTTACGATACACAAAATAGCTGTTTCAGATCGTATAAAGGTTGCATAATTTCCAATTTGGAGCTTTTTTTTAGCTCTCGCTCAACATTTTGCTACACTATAAAGAGCAGTATTTTTTGTGATGGCAAAGATTTCTTTAGTTTTCGAATGGGTAAATTAAAAGTCAAACACATAACAGAAATAACTTTATTTGTCAAAAATATCATTTCAATTTATTCTAAATACATTATCATCTCATTTCAATGTTTTTATCTTAAAAATTTCGCTTAGATTTAATTACATTATATATGAGCCCATGAGAGGTGGAGAAGTGAGCCATGTTTTCAGAAAAAAAATAGTTAGATGCGTTATAATATTCTACACTTCTTAAAGTACGTAAAGGTGAAGTAAGATCAGTCAATCCACATTGCAATAGTGTTATGTCCCTAAAATAAATATATGCAATCCACCAAAACACCAAATAAAGACATGATTGTAATTAATAGTCCAATAAAAAAGTTTTATCATTTTACTACTTGGTTCACTTCACATCTCGAGGGTTCATATCATATTTTCTAGATAGATTGGTTTGACATAGATAGCATTTAAAATAATGATGAAAAAAGTTCTAGTTAAATTTAATATATTATACATACATTTTTTTTTCTAAATATATAAAAGGCATGAGTACCAGCCAATTTTCGGATTAGCTCAGAAGAAAACGATTTTTTTTAATGAATTGTTGAAAAAACAGTTAAGCGTTATTCCTTTTCATCGTCATACTATTTTAAAGATGCTTTTTATATTGTGTTACGTTTTCATGTGCTTTTAAAAATCTACTTAATGTGGGTCACCTTGATATCAAAGAGAAATATTCTTGGATAATACAAAAAACATGACTAAGACTAAATCAAATAACAGTTTTACTAGTATCCATTTTTAACTTGATTAAAATATTCTAAGTATTCTCGATACTTGCTTATTTTCTCGGTCAAATATTGAACATACAACTTTTTTTCAAATATTGATCATTTTTAAAAAATAAAACAGTCTTTTGAACTAAGTCTACATTTGAGTCCTTGGAAGTGAAGTGTAAGTTGCAAAACGGTAAAACTTTTCTATTAGTTTTTACGAATTGCATATTTTTATTTTAGGAAGATGACACTATTTCAGTGTATATTTACTAAGCTCACTTCACTTTTACATCACTTTAAGACATGTCAAATAGTATAACCCATCGTACTATTTTTTTCATAAAATACCACTTTACTTTTCAAGGGCACATTTATTTTGTAGGGTCATCACCGGTTTCGCTCATCATTAATATTTTCAATTGACCTGTCACGATGCTATCAAATGAATGCGGAATTAATACAAAATATTTTTTTCTTTCGTTAATACAATGCTTTTCTATTAATTATTTACAGTGCACATTTAGAAATAATGGATCATTTTGTAAACATTAAATTTTACACCTATTTTTATATCACTTTCATTACTCATGTCGTTATTAGATACTGTTACGTATAATTTGTTATACCTATGTATTATGATAATAAAAAATAATGAATTTTTAACCTAAACTTATTTTATTACGTATCATTATAATAAACACTTTTAATCTCTTTCCTGTGCTTTAATATCGTATAAATAATAATAATTGAGCTATAATTTAGAAGTATATCAAAATAAACATTATCATACAGCGGTTACCAACCGATGGATCGCGAACAGTAATTGTCAGCCAGAAAACTTTGATGGTTGAATAGTGGAGATATGAATCCATAAATTTTTTTAAGCATGTTGTAACAAATATCATATGTATTTGTTTATTTCAATTAAAAAGCTTTATTTACAAATTAAAATCAAAGCGAAACTATATAACCGATATTTTACAAATGTCTATGCCAAAAAACATATGATTGTTTCACTAGATTAAAAAATGTGCGATAAGTAGTCCGTGAGTTCCAAAAGGTTGGTGAGCAGTGTTATAACAGGTGTCTTTAGCTGCCGATTCACTTATTTCAAATCGATTTAAGATTCTGGTCAGCCGATGGTCGCAAAAGATTAGCTGAATTCTGTGCGTGATTGCTTGATATTGTCGAAACCTGAAATCGTGTTTAATGAAATAATATTAATCGAAAACTTTATAATAACAATATAATTAATTATAAATAACTAATTATAGAATATGGGCTTCAATTAAAAGAATTGCGTTGTATTTAAATATATTATTGAATTCCATTTTTTTTTCATGCGAGATCTATTATTAAAAATAAATTTAACTCAGCTCTCATAACAACTTCATAACAAACAAAATATATATCATATAAATATCTTTTTTTTTTACCATGTCCGCTCCCAATATGGAGCATATGGACTCCTAATGGAGTTTATCTCAACAGAAATGTTTCTACGAGAACTGCTTGTTACTCAGTTGCTCAACCTCTCTTTTTACAAAGAGAGTAGGAAAATAAGGAAAGGGCTTAAGACAGGACTAGTGGTTAGCTAATCACTCTCGATACGCCCCGTTTATAGGATAGGAGGGGTGGAAGGGGGAAATTCAAGACATCACATACATCCATGCCTTTGAACAGAAATTCATAAATCGACTGAAAAATCAATTTATAAAACTGTCCGTACTGGGATTCGAGCCCGTGCCCTCCGTAGCGGTAGCCAACGATGTTGACCACTCGATCACACAGGCGGCAAATATCAAAATACAATAGGATTTTTTACTCATATAATGGTAATATGATTAAAATCTGTAACCTAATTTTTGATTCCATTCCATTAATTGTCACATTAGTTTTATGAAATAAATAAATAACTGGCGATTCTCAGCTATAGGACATATATATATATATATATATATATATATATTCTTCATAGGACAGAAATGTCCACTTTGGGTTTAAAAAGTTATCGGTGAGTTGGTAACAGAATTGCATTCTTGTGACGGTAACTATTATTTAGTAAAAAATACAATACATGTTTACTATCGTGATAGTTTTAATTATATTATCATCCAAGAACCTCTGTATTTTGTTTAAATTATATATAAAGAAAGAAGCTTTATTCTTCCATTAATATTAACGCGTTTCTACATTACGGTATAAAGCTTTGTGCAAAATGGTGGCAATATATCTTTTTTGAAAAAGTGTTTGCTGCCTTACTTTAGCATAAGAATATAAATACGAATTTCACGACTGTGTGAATATTGCGCAAAACCAGTTTAATAAAATTACCGCAGTGTCTGAGAAATTTCTAATCAAGTTCTCATAAAGTTGCTGTGAGATTCCCATCTGCGTCAGACAAGGCTGAAGAGCAGAGAAACAATTTTAGAATCTCAAAGTGCATAATAGGTATAATGCAATATATGCACTATTCCACTGTGAAATGCCTATACCACTCTGGCAAATCGATGTCTAATGAAAACTTTAGTTGATTACTATACTTGTAAAGGTAACGCTCAACGGAGAACACACTTTTGAAAACAACTAATAATACCCGAAACTATACGTTTTTAAATTTTAAATCAATGAAAATGACATCACATAACCATGATCAAGATTTTAATTTAAAAAATCAATATTATATACAGTGCATCTTACTGTGACTTTATCCCCAGCTGATTGAAATTCTCAACTGCACAAGAAAATTTGTACTTTTGTAAGTCATATTTGTATAATATTTTTTTTTTAATTATTTTTATTCCATGTCCGCTCACAATATGGAGCATATGGACTCCTAATGGAGTTTATCTCAACAGAATTTTTTCTACGAGAACTGCTTGTTACTCAGTTGCTCAACCTCTCTTTTTCCCAAGAGAGTAGGAATAGAAGGAAAGGGCAAGGACAGGACTAGTGGTTAGCTAATCGCTCTCTATACGCCCCGTTCATAGGATAGGATGGGTAGGAGGGGGGAATTCAAGACATCACATACATCCATGCCTTTGAACAGAAATTCATAAATCAATTGAAAAATCAATTTATAAAACTGCCCGTACCGGGATTCGAACCCGTGCCCTCCGTAGCGGTAGCCAACGATGTTGACCACTCGACCACACAGGCGGCTATAATATATTATAGTTTTATTTTCTAAATGAACCATATTATATATGTATATTTTTTCAGTTCGTTTTTTCAATTATTAATTGTAAACTTACGTTGAAACCACCGGAGACAGCTATTTGCTCTTCTACTTCAGTCAATACTCTATCTAGTAGGCTTATCAGTCTATTCACGTTGTCTTCATTGAACACCATTGGAGGCTTGAACTTCAAAACATTGGTGTCAGGACCATCACTGCTGATGAGGACATGCTCTTGCTTTAACCTATAATATATATATTTTTAAATATTATTAAAAGAATAAAACATCATAAGAGTTCTTTACTTGCGCTTCCACAATTTCATATGTAGTCTCACTGGTGCACTGAAAAATAACGACCCTTTCTTTTAAATCAAATTTGTGGAGCTTTAAGTCATAGGGCGCGTCAGCATCAAAGTTCTTCAAGTCTCCTCCATTGCTAAAACAACCTTTTATTATTGTATAATCAGTATGGAATTTAAAAAATATTTTTGTTTTAGTTGAACTACGAAAGAAAATTATAAATCTAATTCTTTTTTTCTGCACAGTTATAAAATTGCAACGTCCAATGTAATGTAACGTATATTTAATTTCTCTATGTATACTTCATTTACTTAACACGGCTTTTTGCATGATTCATACTCCTTATCCAAAAAAAAAAAAATGTTAATTGATGAATAAAATAAATCATTTATTATTTGATCTCAGTTCTTGTGAAGCTATTATGATTATTAATTTTAGTTACGCAAAATTCTATTATCGTTCTATTACGTTCTATTATCATCATTAGAGAATTTTCCTGGCTGTAGATTTGTACACTCACCAACTACTTGGAAGCGGGGAAAAACAGGAAACTATCATTAAACCTATTCACTCTATTAATGTCATTATTAATGTCATTATTTTCATTGTATCACTTTGTCAAAAAAATCCCAAATTTTAATTATGTTTGTAATTACTTTCAATCCCCATTCTAAATTTATTAATCTGGGATGAATTTTAATTATATGTTAGATGTGTTAATTTAAATTTTAATTTTGTGCTATTTTAAAATCACTTTTAATGTAATTGGTAATTTCTTTTCAATGCCAATTGTTGTTTATAACTGTTCAGTATAAATAGCATTGTTAAATTATATTTCTTATCAGTTGACGATGCTCGTAATGAGCGAAACCTGTCCTGACATATTAAATAAAGTGGAATGAAGTACAAAGGAATATTGTGTTTTTACTAATATAATGCCTTTCCACCAAGTATTGACAGTGAACACCCTAAAAGTGAACAAAGTGTAATTAGTCAAAACAACTTATTTTTAGTTAAGTAGGAGGAAATGCTTAAAATATCGATATCAACCAGTTCCAAAATGTAACAAATGGTAATGTGTGGTCATTTTAAAATGGCTGTTTCTTTGCATCCTAACTACTATGATAGTCATGTAAAAAAATCTCTAAAAACTTATATTATTAATATAAAAATATATTCTTTAGATAGTCCTAGAATTCAATTAAAATCTAAAAAAATAGAATGTATAGTAGAAGATAAGGCCTGCTCAAAATCTTGTTTCTTAATTATATCGAAACTTTAAGTTATCACACTTCGAAACCGAGATATCGATTTATTTATTTCAAAATATTTTTTTACTTGATCAGTTAATCAGATTAATACATTACCTATTAACAATATGTGTCGCAATGTCAGTGGCGGGCGTCTTTTTCTTTCTATCCAGCACCAATTCAACACCTGAGAACAATCCGAGTCCTCTAACGTCACCAACCAGCTGATGTTTAACGCCAAGTGATCTCAAGCCATCAAGAAGCTTATTCCCAACCTTTTGGGCATGCTCCATCAGCTTCTCGTCTTGGATGACGTCAAGAACAGCGTTGGCAATAGCACATGAAACTGGATTACCTCCGTACTATAAACACAATATATCATATATGTTTTGATTTATCAGTCTGCCTGTTCATACATATTTATATTTTAATCATACAACCTTGAACTATGAAAATGTTTTTTATCTAAATTTTTAGTTAGTTCACGTATATAGTTTTATATTTCTAAGTGTAAACTTGTGAACCATTCTGTGACTGGCTATAAAAAAGGCAGGCTTACAAATGTGTTTTTTTTAAGCCATGTCCGCTCCCAATGTCGAACATATGGACTCCTAATGGAGTTTATCTACGAGAACTGCTCGTTACTCAGTTGCTCAACCTCTCTTTTACTAAAGAGAGTAGAAATAGAAGGATAGGGCTACGACAGGAATAGTGGTTAGCTAATCGCTCTCGATACGCCCCCTTCATAGGATAGGATGGGTGGGAGGGGGGAATTCAAGACATCACATACATCCATGCTCCGAACAGAAATTCATAAATCGATTGAAAAATCAATTTATAAAACTTTCCGTACCGGGATTCGAACCCGGGACCTCCGTAACTGAAGCCAACGACGTTGACCACTCGAACACACTGGTAATACTACAGTTTTTAGTGTATTGTTACAGGAACGATGGAATGTCAACAGGTGGAACTACCACCAGGTGTATGATAGTCTGAATTTGATTTACACATTGTTTCATTAACGTACCAGGGTCGCCTCGCGTTTCAAATATCATCAGCCTAGATTTAGAGTTTACTTTACGAAATTATTATCACCTTGGCATTCGAACTAAAAAAATTAAAAAAAAACCGAAATGAAAATGATCCTTTGGAAAAAATGACCACAATCGACCAAAAGGCAGTAAAGCACTACTTGGTAGATCGAGGACGTAATCGCAGTCCTAATCCTACTATTCAGCAAGCTTTAGATGAAAGATTATAATCTTTTACCTAAAGCTTGCAAACTCACGTCGTCACCTCGTAGCATAGTCATGTAATGCATAAGGACTTGAGACCCAAGTTTCTACATACTCAATATAACAAATTGAGTGGGGAAGCCTTGCGTGACATTTGCATGAGAGTCACAAATTATAGGCTACGCCACTGCACGTCTTCTTGACATTACGGAAGTTTGGTAACGTGCCACATATTTGAATTCTTATTACTTGGATATTAATACAAAATCTTCTGAACGCTAAGCGGTGTTTATAACTAATAAATTTTGTGTTAAAAAGTGGTTAGGTTCAACTTCAAAGATTTTAAATTTATAAATTAAGTTTGTCAATTTTCATATAAAACTGTTGAAGTATTGTCTTTAAATGTAGGTAAAAATTTGGGTACCACATTCTTTCGTTTTGTTGGGCTGAGGAAATACCCCTATTATTTGTAGCACTGTACCCGCTTACTTACTCGGCGTTTTTGAACAGTCGTTCATCGAGTGGCGAGTTTACTGACAACACTCATTACGTAAAGTATGTTTATTTATTTTCACAAAATATAACTATTTCTTCGTTATATTCATTTTCTTGTTCAGATCCGCTTTTTCAGAGTTTTTGTATCATCTTCCGGTAACTTTATCATTATATGGATAATTCAATTGATATATTCCTTGAAGAGTTTTTTTTTTCATTTTATGGCGGCTTTTCATGTTAGAATAGTATTGATAATGACAAAATATGCTTAAAAATAAACTGACTCACTTGTTATATTGCCGCTCGGCCGAGTAATCGGCTGAGGAGACTCGGCAGCGTATTCGTTTGGTGTAAATGAGGCATTACCGTGAGTAGTTCCGGACTAATTGCACCCGCGAGTAATGAAACGAAATGAAGTTATTAGAGAGAAAACTACAGAAAACCCATCGCGATTATCGTTTATATTAATGACCAGATGCAACGCTCAAACGAAATTTTCACAACAAATTTGAAACTGTTGGATAGTAAAAGAGGATGTGAATTTTCATACAGCTTTTCATACTGGCTCATTTCTTTTTTTACGTTACGTTATTTCGTTGGCTTCTTAAACAATGTGGCAAATATTACGAGTAGAAAGGTAATAGGCTATCGGCAAGGTGTTTAAGACTCAACTTCTACAGTTACTATACTAGAATAGTAATCCAACTGATTTAGTAATTTTATATGATACAAATGGTTTTTTATCCAGATTAAATTTGAAGTAGTATTTTTCCTTCATATATCTTCTTCTCACCGTCATGTTATATCAAATATTTGTTGTTAATCCAGATATAATAAAATGACTGAATTTTTTAACACGATATTTAACAGATATTGATACTTTCTAAGGGTACTGTCGTTTTCTTTTATTTCCTTTATTTTATATTTCCAGGTAAAATAATTACCGATGGCAGAGCCAATCATTCAACTCATTGGATTTCACTACAACATTATCTATACTCTGACTTTAAATTGGAAAGCAATGCGCTTGAAATTAATTGCAACCGTTGTTATTTTTCTATTCTGCGTGGTGCATATGCGTAGAAAACCCATTTCTTATAGAATTTCGATTTGATTTTTTTACCAAGGGGTAGACAACTAGCTACCTTAAGAAATATCCTTTCCTTTAGACGAAATGCTTTTGTTCATTACTATAACACACAAATCTAAGAGAATTAAATTTTATTTTGGATAAAATGGTCCTTACTTAATATTTGTTGAAGAATATGTAACTTAATATTAATAAGTAATAATTGGTTTCTTATTCGCCTGGCTAAGATAATTCCAATGTTTATTTGAAAAAAAAATCCATTTAAAAATGAAATGTAATTCGATTAATTATTAATAAATAGTCAATTAAACACAGAAATTCCAATCAAATTTGCAAATCCAATGCCTAGGGATAATAATAAAAAAGAATCAAATAAAAAAATAGCAACAGTAATACGTTCGTGGACATAATCCATTTTAATGTTGCTGTGGGTAAATAGAAAAACTTTTTCTTTTTTTATATATAAGTTTCTATAATATCTACATCGACGGTTTGTGTGACTACGTCTGGGTATGTTGATCTGATGAACACAAAATAAAAATATACCATAATAAAACGTATTAAAAGATTCTTTCGATAAAAACTTTACAAGGAGATAATGCTGATGTATAATATTTGTTGGTTTTGTTACACGATTTAAATCATATCATTTTTTATGAACAAATCATTCACAGGATTTAGAATGCCCATAAAATGCCCATGCAATAAAAATGTTCATATCATTTGTTTATTATCATTATTGAAGCATGTAAGAGTGTATAATTTCACGTGATAAAAACGTTTTTAGCCATATACTTTTCTACACCGGTTCTCAACCTATAATAAAAAATGTTTTTAAATACATTTTTTTTTGTATTATTGTTAAGATATATTTATAAAACTGTATAACATTCACGGTGACTAATTTAACTATTTATTGCTGATAGAAATACAATTTTATAAAAATGAAAGTTATTATACTATTATATTATATATAATACACATCAATTATCAGAACTGATAAGCTCAGTCAATTAGCATATTCAAAAGCTTCATATTGATTCAACTGATAACAAGCATAACATTTTCTCCTTAAAATTATCTTTTATTTAAAAAAACATACATTTTTTTTATTATTCTTATTCTCATTCGAATTGTTAATTAAAACATTCAAATCACTGATGTTTCTCAATCAGCTGTAGTCACCTATATTGTTGTATACGGAATTGCTAACATATGACAAATTTAAGTACATTCAAATAATTATAGAGAAACTCTTAGAAGTAATTATGAAAGAAATGGTAACTATGCGCTGAATCGTGTTGAAATGATAGCCAAGTGTCGCCCAATCACGCGATGATTATGTTTATTTAATAATTTCAAAATTATCACTCTTTTTTCAATTAAATATTTTTTACTGCGCCATTTTTTATTCGGTCAATCCTTACAGATATACCCTTACGTATATCAAAGCCAATGGTAGCAAGCATTGTTCCTATCCTATTATATTCGAGGAAGCATTGGATAGTTTTGGAAACTGTGAATGATTCATTAGATTACCAGGATTTGTATACAAAATCCAAAAATCAATTAAAGAAACTAACGATAAATTAAAGTACACATTCAAATTTTGAGCACTTGGTTTCTCAAAATTAATAGGACATAAGTCTACATGGTCACACTATTTATATTTATTTTTAGACAAAGATTTAATCTATATTCATAAAACTTATTATTTACATATTAAAATATTATCTAAAAATAGTGTTTAACCGTAAAAACATCTTGAGAATCTTTTGAACAAGTGCAATGACATTTGCTCACTTGACATTATTATTAAAGCTGACATAATTCATTCATATTTATCAGAAAGACGTATTGATTAATCATCATGGCTGACATAAATAATGTACTTGCCAAGTGATAATACATACTTGAAATGTCACAATACATTATTTCTTATCTTAAAAAATAAACAAAGCAATGTTATTGATGATAAGTGATTTGAAGTTGAAGCTATGAATACATTTGGGGACTAATGTTGCGGGACATTGCGCTCGATATTTACACGTCCATGACTTGGGAACAATGTCGCGAAACATTTACTTACACACCTCTTTTTCTCAGTCACATTAGTTGTTGCAGAAATGTTACCTATTGAGCTTATTTTGGTCAGTGCTTTGTACATTCGAACGTTATTTGATTGCATTTGATGCAAACAATGTAAGTAAAAAATAAGCTCATCCAATTATCCATAATGACTGTTTATACACGAGGCCATAATTGTTTATACTTAACACGAAATCATATTTTTCGCAGACGTCTTGTCATAATGACATCAATAAAAAATAATAAAAAACGATTTAAAATTGTTTAAATAATATGGGGCGCAATTTTTAGCTTTAGAAATATGCACTGTACTATTTGTTTATATTGTTATTATATTACTCAAGCATCATATAACTTGAAGTGTATCAAAGTAATGGTTTAAACATAAAAAACATTATATAAACAGAAACATACAACATTAAAGAGAGAAAGACAATCTATAAGTAATGTTGATGCGAGTAACGATTTTACTTTTAAATTGTGTACATGGTGTCATGTCGCGCCAATACGTTCGCTCCCAAAGTCCATACATGCGACATGTTTCGTGCAACATTTGGGAACAGTGCTCAACTTTGCGTTATGCTGCGCGTCATATTGGAGAACAATTTGCCTTTATGTATTCGTACCTTAAGACTTTCTGTTAAATGTACTGAAAAATATTATGTTCTTTGCTACTGTCGCACCTGTCACTTAATCTTAATCTTATCTATTTACAACATAGATTTACAATATTTCCGATGAAGGTATTTTGGTTTTATATCATTACCACATCATGAGTCAAGAAGTGATTACAGTATAAATATTATATTATCCACTCGATTTTTTTGCATCTTTCCATCCCAGCGTTTCATCTTCAACCTTGTTTATAAATATAATATACCCTCATAAATCATGTATATTTTGTTTTGTTCATCCACCTCCATTTTTTTTGTAAAACACATTATATTCACTGACGAATCCAGCGGAGTTCTCACAACCAACCCTTACATGCAGTGATTGAGCCAATAGTATGCTTTTTGTTTATAATTTACAATCAATTTTACATAAAAGTAGTGTAATAAAACTATACTAGGATTATGTGAACTAAAAATTAATTTCTTACCGTGTTGAAGTAACGCACTCCTGTATCCCTAAACTTGGCTGCAATGGCTTTTGTCGTCATAACACAGGCCACTGGATGCCCGTTTCCCATCGGCTTCCCGAGTGTGACGATGTCCGGTACAACGCCTTGAGGCTCGAAGGCCCACATGTGAGAGCCTATTCTTCCGAAGCCTACTTGCACCTCGTCAGCAATACAAAGACCGCCGGCAGCTCTTATATACCTAAAAATAAATATTCCTTAAATATCGGTTTGACAGCGTTCCGGTATTCGCACCCTTAACTGACCCACTAAACATGAATAATGCTTGAGAATTAATTAATCGATTTAATGAACTCGCATCCAATGTGTGTAATGTTTACATAACCACCCCAACAGATTTTTCAAACGAGGTGTGAAGAAAATGTTTAACCAACACTAGTCCTTTACCAGAAAGTTTTGTCATTATTACTATCAATTCTCGTTTAAATTCTCTATAATATTTATAAATGATACGGCATTTTTTTAAAAACCATGTCCGCTCCCAATGTGGAGCATATGGACTCCTAATGGAGTTTATCTCAACAGAAGTGTTTCTACGAGAACTGCTTGTTACTCAGTTGCTCAACCTCTCTTTTTTCAAAGAGAGTAGGGATAGAAGGATAGGGCTAGGACAGGATTAGTGGTAAGCTAATCGCTCTCGATACGCCCCGTTCATAGGATAGGATGGGTGAGTGAGGGGAATTCAAGACATCCCATACATCCATGCCTTTGAACAGAAATTCATAAATCAATTGAAAAATCAATTTATAAAACTGTCCGCACCGGGATTTGAACCCGGGCCCTCCGTAGCCGAAGCCAAGAACGTTGACCACTCGACCACACAGGCGGCTAGATAGGTAAAACATATCTTATTACCACACCTGTTAACATTTTACAATAACTAGTGCGTAATTTTATCTGTAAAATTTAGTTCAAAGCAATTGAAACTTGAATAACTGCTTGGCAGAGATTTCTGTGGAATTTTACTTTTTCGGTAACGCATACGAAAATCATAAGCACTTATGTATATTAATCAAAGCTCAAAACCCCTAGAATATATTTTAACCCGTATCCGTTAGGACTGTCATATATTCAACCTCCCTTTAGAGAATACAATAGATTATCCGAGAAACTACCTCTTTTATTTGACCAAAACCGTGGTTTACTTTCACTTTATTTATTACTGGGTTATTTGGAAACCCTGTTCCGAAAGAATACTAACTCATAAACTTTCTGCAAATATCCAGGCTGCGGTATGATCTGACCTCCGCAGCTCTGAAGGCTCTCGGCGATGAAAGCGCAAACTCCCTTCCCAGAAGCTTTGAGTTTTCCGCAAATTTCTCCAACATCTGCCGCAAAAAGCGCGCCGAGCTCCTCTTCCGTATTTGCATGCTCGCCCATGCGATATTTGCCGCGATACGAGTCCGGCACTGGAGCCTGAAATCGATTGATGTTATTAGTTTCCCATTTATTTGTACTATACCATACACGTTACATGAGATAAATTTACCCTTATGTTGCATATCCAATATATATCCTATTGAACAAATTAATAAACAAATACACATTTAACGAGAATAAAAATTACTAAAATTTCTTCAATAATTTCAAGAAGAAAAGTATTGATATATGTACTTTAATCTTACTATTATTAAACTTTTCAATTTCTCAACAGTCTTCGAAGTTGCATTTTCAGGAAAGAACTTTCATTTAATAAAGTTAATACTAAGAATTAAGACGGATCAGGAACAACTTGGCTTTGCGGGTAAGCATTTTCTACTGTAATAGTTAAACATTTTTACTCGCTTTAAAGATAATTAATAAAGCTACGACTGTTTTTCAGTTTTTGCTTCGTCATTAGTTTTTTTTAATCAAGCGAGGAAAGTAATTCAATTATGAAATTAGTAGAGTTGTCGTCCGAATATCTCCTGACCTATAGAATATAACGCAACCTGTATATTCAGAGCAGGACTGAAAGGAAACACTTGCACATACTCGTTTTTTTATTCCGTTTTGTTTTATATATTTTTCACCGCCATAGTTCTGGAGGATTGTTTTTTCATCGAAGATAATTCTGCAGATTTGCATAATACGTAATTTGGATTTTAAAAAACGTTGGATTGCGGCTTATAAACAACACATTACATTATTCCAACCGCAATACGTCAGTGAAACTAACATAATTATGTAGCGGGAAAATTCAATCAGACTCACCACATGCACCCAATCACGCTGAGGGGTTCCCCCAGGCAGCTTAAACTTGTAGGGGGAGATGTCAATCATCGTGTTTAGATGCCCATGGTATGCACTGCAACAACACAGGGTATATGACACCCACATGACATATTTTGAACGCTTGCAAAGGGTTAAATGAATAAATGTGTTCGATAGTGGTGTTTCATTCGTATTCTTTTTCTCTATTCATAATTAAAATGATCAAGACACCTCTTTATCCTTGAGCAGCATAAAACATTATTTTTATAATGAAAAGTAAATAATATTTGTTCCTGATTATAGTTTTTTTTCAATAGAAACTGATTTAATTAAAATTCAATAAAGAAACATATAATATGTATTATGTATTATATACATCCACGAAAATGTCTGAAAAAAATATTGTTTATCCTGTGGTAAAATGCTGTATGAAAAGGTACTGAAAATAATATCTCAAAAAACATACAAGATCGCTCACTTGAAAAGATTAGATTTAAATTATTTATTTTTTTGAATATTTTTTTATGGAAATTTTTCACAACTAATTTTAAGCACCGTTAATTATCACGTCATGATTTTTTAAAGAATTAAATATCACTTTGGATTTTAAAAAAATAGCACTCTATTTGAATATCACTTAAATTTTCACATAACTGAAACAATGAATAATCAATAAAATACTTTAAAAGTAAGAATTATTTTAAAACATAATTATATATACACCGATCACTGTAGAATTCTTCAAATTCCGTGGCCAAATCTTCATAGATGAACACATCTAACTTTTTTTAAAACACACACACACATACAAAAATAATCTTAGGCTCTTATAAGATGAGAAGTATATCAAAAGTTTTAAATATTTTATGGCAACAATATTTAACTGTTGATCATTGTCAACTAAATCCAGAACCCGTTACATTTTTATCCGAGTCACCAATCTACTCTTAAAAATGATGATTAAAAGCCGTGCCGACGCTACACGCAATCGTAGCAGGTGACCACCTGTAGTGGTAAATTTTGAGAGGTGGTCAAATGCCTAAGCGTTCAGGGAAATTTTATGAATAGGGCAGAAAAATAGTGGAAAAAAACGATCTTGTTTGGGGCGGCCAAATGTCTAGCGTCGGCACTGGTTAAAAGACAATGCTACATTTTTTACAATAATTATTTAATGTATGCCCATTACACCAACGTAATATTTATATTTGAAATCAAAATGATATTGATTATTTATAACGGTGTTCATCTGATAAGAAATCTTAATTTACCATACTCCTTTGTTGTAAGCGATGAGAAAGATATTTTTTCGTTGAGGTTGGGTGTGGGAAACGGCACTTTTTTCCGTATTTCATTTGCAGAAAAAATATTCACAAGAAATACTTCTCATCTGTCAAAGAGACTTTATGCAGAACATATAAAGCAAATATATTATGAATACGGGATGTAAATAATGATTACAATGACTTTTATGATGTATCGTCGTTAGGCTTTTTGTAGGCATTTTGTTGGGTGGCCTTTTTGGGCTTTCTCGCACACAAAGCCCAGTCTTTAAAGACGAGCTGTGTTTTCTTCTTTTGCGCGTTTTTTGATTTTTGATCAACGTAATGAGCTGAAAGAAACAAATAAGAAAACAATCGGATTAGATTTTGTTTTGATACACCTTATAATACCACTCCTATATACATTACAAACTTAACGTTAAATAACATATATATATATACAGATGATTCAAATAATTTAAAGTGCTTGGTCGTACATCTTCATAAAAACGAGCATTATCACAAAGTAAAGTTTAAAAATTACAGACCTGCCTCACCTCAAAGCCACCCGCAATTAATAATGCCAATATGCCCGATAATAAAAGAAGTTTTCCAACATATTTTTTTATGTGATAAGAGTGCTCTTTTGCATTTTTGCAATGTAAAGACAGCTGGTTTGTAAAAAAATACTATCTCAAAGATCAATTTCATATAGGCTATAGTTATAGAGGATGTGATAAATTAAAACGTCTAATATGTCGCAACAATCTCTTATTATTGCTTCTTTACGTATATTTTATAAAAGCCTACAGTAAATTTATTAAAAATTAAATGTAGCAAACAGATTTTGGCGTTTTTTATAACATTTTAAGTTGTTTGTAATTTGAGAAATTCATTTTTTTTAAATTGAAACACGATTTTCACCGCGCCTTACGTTTCGTCGCAATATATCGGGAAACAGATTAACGTGTTGATGCGGGCCTGTAAAAATGTAAACTGATTTTAATTATTATTACTTTTAATACAAAGATATAATGAAGACACACTTTAAATTATTAAGCATTATTTAAAAAAAAGCCATGCACAGTGTTATCATTATAAATTAAATTAATTATCTAACATTATTCCAGACTAAAGGAATTGACAACGTCTTGGTTGCGGGTGACCGAAAAGCAATCAGAATGTTATCAAATTACTGTAATGAAATTAAAAAGAGGCGCGTTTTTATCATGTTTGAAATATTATTAATGATAAGTGAATTTATTTTAATCATTATAGTGATGACGAAAATTCGTATTTTGTCTCCGTAATGAGTTCACTGTACAAAATAGGATTTGAACCTTTTCACAATAACGTTAATGACAAAACGGGCAATATGAACAATAAGTACGTGTTCCAGTAAAACACAATCTTCAAAATAACATTATGCAGGTGCCATTTTAGTTTCCTCATAACGCCATCTATGGCACAATAAATGAATATCAACACGGTGAATATTTTCAACACGTTCAAAATACTAACTGGTCGAGTGTGACAACATCTTCGTTTCCTGTGTAAGTTCGCGCCAATCTCAATGCCAAGTCGTTGGCTTCAGATCCTGAGTTGACCATGTAACAGATGGAGAGACCCGCAGGCATCAAGTTTGTAAGCCGTTCGGCCAGGATGACCAGCTGATCATGGAGATAGCGGTTGTTCGTAGACAGGACCGCCATCTGCTGGCAACCAGCCTCAACCACACGGGGATGACAATGACCAACTGTAAAAAAAGAAAAAAATATATATATTAAACTGTATGTATATAGTTTTACACTAATACTATTTGGGTATCAAACAATTCAAATCATATGATAGTCTACCACATCAACATGTAAATAGTTTGATTTCAAATCATAAAAACGTTTTAAATAAATTCCTCCCGAGTTTCGATTAAAAAAAACTTCAGTCGGCAGTATGTGACAAAATTTGCTGCAAACGAGCACTGACACAATCAAACATGTCGTTTTCAACGCAAGAAAACAAAAGACAAAGGAAAGAAAAACAAACATTGCGATAACACTAATCGTATACGCTCTTTTGTTTTGTAGCTCTTTTGCTAGGGCAAAAATAAAATTGTTGTCTTTTGAGCATAAAAAAAAGAACTCGTAGAAACAGAAACTTGTTTATTTTATCGTGATGGTACATTGGCGCTATTAGGTTGTTTCAAAGTTTCAACTCCGGAATAGTTCAACTATATTATTCTCTGTCCTTATACAGGTAAGTTGGCACAGTTGGATAACATATATATTTATTTAAAAAAAAAAAACTATAGCAACACTGATGAAAGAAAAGTTTTTCGTGAAAGTCTTAGGGTACAAGATTTATTATACAATATAAAAAACATTTTGTATACCTACATGAATACTATTGTATTTTTCCAAAAAGAAATATTAAAATTCGTGGTAATCGAAAAAATATCCTCAAAGTGTAAGCCGTGTTTACAAACCATCCATGAATTTTTATTATACCCTAAAAATAAAAATAAAAAATTCTCAACCTTCGTACGTGTGATTTAATAATATAATACATTTTCATATCGTCTATTCAAATAGTGTTCGATCATATTTAACGACTTAAGAAAATACGACGTTGCTTTGTTTTTCTCCTGAATTTTCACGAAACAGCCCGCGGTCACTGATATTACTATGCAACGGAATCAATGGGAAACTTCGAGACGGTATAGTTAAGTCAAAGTTTTCAGCTCTTAAATAATAAGTTTTAAGCAATTTAAATCAGTTAAACGTAAACCAAGTATAAATAAAGGTAAATATGTGTATAATACAAATATTTTCTCTTGTCAAATAAGAAATTTAGTAAACTTTACACCGCCTTACATATGGCCGCCTAACATAACGCAAAGTCAAATTTAAATTCGGATATTTTTAATGTACACTCTTTTTTAGACAATATTGAAAAAACACGATCCACTAAAAAGAAAAAATACTATTTTTTACGCGAATTATTTGTTCTAACACGAAACTCAGACACAGAAAAACACAGAAGCAGATGATGGATTTCTTAATTATTGATTGAATTTGATTTTATTTGGTAGATCTCCATTGTAAAAAGGTAAAAATTTTAAAGTATTTGGTTCTAAATTTGAATCGTTCAAATTATGTACACTCCCACAGATTTTGTCACTAACGACCCGGGTTTCGCCTTTCGGCATCTTCAGGCGTTCAAGTGCACGGATGAACATGAACTGAGTGTATGACTTGAAGGGAGTGTACATAATTTGAACGATTCAAATTTAATATTAAAATTCCACCAAGCACCTTCAGTCTAAATCTTAAATTATTAGGTTCTACATTATTTATATAAAATCATTCATAGCTATTTCGGCGTGCGTTTAACTTGCATTTATTCAGCTATATATATAGATTAGCTTAGAAGAGATACACTATAAATCTTGTTATTTACTCTAACATCCTTATATATATTACATTTATTAAACATGACTTTAGTGTTTCTAAGAACGATAACAAATATGGGATTATTTAAGGTAAATTAGTTTAAATTTAACTGATATTTAATATTAGTAACATTAGGGGTTTTAGTAACGGTTATTAATAATTGTTTGTTCATTTAAAACAAGGGTCTCCAACCTTTTTCGCCCTGTGATCGACTTTTCAATCTTAAGTTTTCTCGCGATCAACTTCTAACATGATTCTTATAAGAAATTTATTTATTTAGGGTTTTTACCCTTCTCCAAACTTAAAAATGTTTATTTTAAATGTGAAATACATATCATTAGATAGGTATGTGCTTATAAAATAATTCAATTTTAGTATTTTTGTATACTTTATATTTAAATTATATATTTTTTCGAAATTCACGGAAGATTTCGGGATCGACCGGTCGATCGCTATCTACCGGTTGGACACCCATGATTTAAGATGTCATTGGCCTGATTATGCCTATTTATTTATAATTGCTCAAGTGCATTAGGCCTTTGTTACAAAGACGTAAAAAACACAAAACAGTCATAACAAACAAAGGCTTTATTAGATTTCAACACATAATACGTGTCAGACATTTCTAGCGTATGATTAATAGTACTATTTTTTCATAATTAAAATAAATGTTATGGTTTTGTGTGATTAACGTATTAGGTCTTCATTATTATTATATTTTTTACGCGATTTTCTATACAACGACATCGTTATTTTTCAAATAACACATCAGATCAGATCAGGAACCGATCTTCAATTTGTCTAAGAATTGTATCACTATTCTACACCGTTTTTGTGAAACGTATCTACCGTGTAAAAAAGAGTTAAGTGTATACGATATGGGACCCAAACCTGATCCGGACCCGGAATCGACAGGTTTTAAGACTAGGATTTTCAGAAACCCTTATAAAAACGACAGCGTGCAAATGTCATAAGTTATTTAGTTTGATCGATGAAATATAAACTATGTTTTACAGAACACGATAGTAAAGTTTTTATTATAAAACTAAGTGAATTGTCTCGATTTATGATTCACGTATCAACCAGTGAGTTCGGTTTTCTCAAATAAGATACTTACTAATATTGAAATCACAGTTTATGTTTCATTGCTCATAATATGACTTCTTCCTTAAGCTATCGGTTTTCTTATGATAGCAGTAAATAAATCTAAATAGCACATAAACCCAGAATCGAATGAAACCCAAACGTTACGACACATTTAACAATTCTGTAACTGAAATATTTTTTGAGAGTTTTTTACCTATTGGTGGTTATGACGGTGGAGTACTTTTGCGGTTTGTTGGTCTTAAGTAAACGACGCTCTTGTGGTATCCCATTTTAAAAAGTTTGCGAAACACCAGATTCTTTCTTTTTTATCTGGGATACGTTTCCGAAATCACCGTGCAAAAAACTCTATTACTTTTTAAAATAATACGATTTCTTAAATTAGAATCATTTTTCACTTTTAATTTGATCACATTATATTCAAAAAATAAAACACTCATTTTTACTAATTACAATTTTATTTTATGTAAGCGAAACCGGTTCTGATTATATGAAATAAAATTGAAATTAGTACAAAATTTTAAATTATCACATTCATTTAATGACTAATATTTTTTTAATGTTCAGTATAAGCATTATTTTAAGAGATAAAATCGTAACGGGCATCGACACTAAATAAATGTGAAAATACTAGAAAAGAATTTTTAATTTACTAGTAAAATCATTTTTCTTTTTATTTATTCTAATATTTTAGTCTAAAATAAACAAAAACTAAAATATTACAATAGTGTGCATACAAATATTTCTCACGTTCCACTATCGTCATACATATAAAAACATTATAAATCACTTAAGACCATGTTAGTTTGAATTCACATAAAAATAAACGTGCAAAAAAATAATCAGGTACATACATTATCATATTATGTCTTACCCAACACCAAAGTATCTTAAAGTCTTTCGTGCAGTATACATTTCATACTAGAAGTCTTTTACACTTTTTTTTGCTTTGGGTAAACGGGTGCTATTTACTCTGGTCTATTTGCATTGTTCGATTATTCAAACTACGTACAAGGTTTCTAACAGTAATAAAATGAATTATGTACACACTTTTATGGTATATAAATAATCTATGTCCATTTTACTGTACAAATCGAATGTGGTTTGATTTGCATTTTTCCAACAATACATTTATTTTATCAATCGTCACCTTTTATTCTTCTTTTAACTTACTGCCATAAATCAAATTAGCATACATTATTCTTTAGACTAAGGCAGCGGTGGGCTGCCAATACGTAAACAAGGGGCTCGCTTAATCTCAAAGCAATTCTCGGTGTTCTGGGGAAGGAGTGAATTTTTTATCACTCCTATGCAATTATATATATTTAAATAAGCAATCGATTGTCAATAAATACATTCATAATATGTAACAATTTACAATTTACCGTAAACTAATCAATGTAAATTGTCATGTACCACTGTGTATACTGAAACTGTCGTAGATATTGTATATGTCAAAAATTACAGTTATGTACAAATTTGATCTGAGAATATTGTTTTCTCTTAAATTAACAAAGGGATCGCACGAGCCCCTTCTAACCCATCTCTGGAATAAAGTAAATAAAATATAAAAGTATTTTATTCCTACAAATATTTTACTTTGATATGGAGTTTCTACTCAATTAAATCCCAATTTAATCAATTATTAGTATTTAAATATTTTATGAAAATCATTAGTTTTTAAATATTAACTTTGTTATTTAATTATGTGTTTTGCTCAATTCTCTTTGTCAGTATTATTCCGAGTATTCAAAATTTTCCAATTCTTATTCAAAAACGCATTTTAAATCATTTGCATTATATAATATTGAAATTCTTTACTATGTTGTATCTATTACTTCTTGAGAGAAATTTACCACCGATGGGTATCAATCAGTATTGCTTTTTAGACGATAAAGTTATGTTATAATACTAATAGCACATGGCTAGTGGCTAACGCATCAGCCGTCCGTTCTGGGATGCAAGATATGTATCCATTGCTGAAAATATGCGTACATAAACATATCTTTCAGCATTTCCGAATAGTGACAAAACACACATTCGCTTGGCAAAGCTCCATAAGTATCTCTTTCAGAAGATATAGTCGACAAGAAGCACGTGAAGTAATTTCCTCACATTATATTACTGAACTAATCTGAACACACATAAAAATACATTAATTTGTACTAAACCAAAAATCGTTGATCTTATTCAAATATTAAAAACGCTACTCTACATAAAAAAACTCCATTTCTCTATTTCGTAATTTGTTTTGTATTTCTTGTACTTATAATAACATACTCAAATAATTCAAGGTGAAGTGAAGATTACATTTTCATATGAATAAAACATACGTATAAATTAAATCTCTCTATGAATACAGAAGATGTTTATGTTTTATTTTATCATTATGAGAATTTGTTTTGTTTACTGCGAAATGATAATGAATCAACGATTTATTATACTCTTAAATAATACATATTATTATGCACCCTGGCTTGGTTACAAAAAATGTATGTGTCACTAAGCAAGTTATCAAAAGTATAAAACACGATAGGACAAAGCGGTCACGTTACGATAAGTAATATTTTGGCACTGAGATCGAAGGTGAACGAACAGAAATCATATGTATTCTCATCAATGAGTGTATTAAAAAATAATACGTTATCGTTTTTGTGATCTCTTATAGTCTTTATACATATAATTAGTGCTTTTTCCATATAACGCGGTGGAACGGTGTTCCGGCACCTTTTTCTCGTCGTTTTTAATGTTTTAAAACAATATTCGCAAAAAAAATATTTTTATTTTTATTTGAAAACTTTTCTTATGCCGAAAGACGTTTGAAAATATTTTTTTAAATCATTATCTCGGTTTTTTGAAATTAGATTTTTTATGAGAAGACAAAACAATGGTATGAAGGTCACAGAAAAATAAAGACACTCAAAATGGGCCACGGGCCAAAAAAAGGTTGAGAAACACTGCTATAGACGAATGCCCTTAGTGAAATTAAAATATAATTTAAGATATGCGTATTTGTTTTACTACACATAAACATCTTTTTAGATCATAGTTTGTAACTACAAACAGTTTGTCTTTATAATTGAACTGAAAAGTAAGCGAAATTCTCCATTTTCGAGAATTTCCGGGACTATTGTGTCTCGAGAACCGGTATTTGAAAAAAGCCGATACTTCAGAATGCCTACTGGCTAATACATCGTCTTCGATTATTAATTATATTCAAAAAAATCATAAATTTCGAAATAATTATTTATCTTCAATTCGACTACTGCTATTCGATAGTTTGAACGATTGATTACTGCAAAATAACACCACTTTCTAGTTTTAATAACCGTTCAACGCATACAACATAGATGTGAATTAATCATGGCGTGTTACAAATTGTGCTGTAATTGGCTGCCATATCCGTCGAATTGATTTGATTTCAATGGAAATGGAAACGTGTATACTGGTTAATAAACTATTAATCATGCTAACTAACCTGTAGCGCTTCAATATAAGTACTTAAATAACGTTAAGTATATCATAGGAATATAGTTTTAGCGCAGAGAATTTCAAATCTCTAAGATCGTCATTTACATTTACAGTCCAACCTCGGTTATTACGATCACGGAAATAATAAGATCTCGGATGTAATGAGGAAACAGTTGACATTGTAGTTTATGGTTTTACTCATACATTTATTCATTTTTATTTCACGAGCTACTTCTCAAGCATACCGAACAAAAATATTGTCAAAAATTTGAAACAATAAGAGTGAAACAATGATGCGAGCACCAATTTTTTTATTTTATAAGAAAAATGGATTGACAGAAAAATGTAATATGTCTGTAACGGGTGTGTTAATCAATTATAATTGTGTACAGTAAAACCCCCATTTACACTAAAGTCGGGACCGTGTAATTGGGGGAGTAAATCTCATACAAAATTAGGATTTAGTTTTTTCCGCAAAAAATGCAAAACTAAGATTTCCCTTAGTTTTGAAAAAAAAATGGACGAAATATTTAGTTACTACGTGATAAAATGCAAAGCGCACCAAAATCCAACACATATACAGTCACCTGGCTATACGTGTATAGCCTGGCACGTGTTGAATCGTACAAACGATCGCCAAATTTTGACTGTATGCGCCGCACAGACGACCGTATCGTGGCAACGACAATGGAATGTGACAGTGCAATTGGAGGATTCGCGGGGAATATTTCAAGCCAGCGCGTAATTCGGGTTAGTGTAATTGGGGGTTCCACTGTATTTTGTTTTGAATTGCAACTCTTTGTGTTATGTGACCGCTCCAGATACTTCATGTCTTCGTGTGATGGGTATGTTTGTGAGCATTTAAAAATACCTATTCTCTGATATAACGAGTAATGCTTATAACGATCAAATTCAGTCGGTCCCATCTTCTTCTTAATAACCAATTTCGACTGTATATTATCTACAAATGTCATATATTTTGGATTTAGCGATAGTATGAAGTACCCCATTGTGGATGTCTCCGAACTTTTCCTGATACTGATGGCTTTTTAATTTCATGTTGTTTTTATCAGACACCAATTAAGGAAAGTATCTAAAACTCTAGTTTACTGTTGTATTTGATTTTTACGGTTGGTAGAACTTAAATTTAATAATTGTGGCTGTGTTCACTTTTTTTGTATTCGATCTGTCAAACTCCAGCGGTTGACAGATTCACTCAGTTATTCAAAAGTGTGAATAATCAACAAACTACGAATACAAATTGATTAACCAACTTATTGCGTTTCACCCAATATCTTTAAATTGACGAATCAAGATTTGTATTCTTCCCTATTATTGAGACAAACCCGATTCTGATCATTAAAATAAAATAACCTTTACAATCATCAATACTAATTGCACATGAAGAGTTACAATACTATTAGCATACATACAAAAATCGGGTCATTCAAATCAGCTTATTGATAAGGAGAGTAGACTAACAAGGATATGTGCTATATTATGTATTTAGTGCAACACTGCAACTAAACGCATGTGAAATAAACACACTGTCGCCTGGGACGATGAAGCAATCTGCAACGACAACGACACTGTTAATAATATATGGGGGGACCTCGGTAGATCAATTCAATTAATATCTATTAGCATCTGCAATTTATAGGTGTTAGCGAAATGTATTTCACTTGTATTCTTAATCTATTAGCGCTTATTCAGTTTAACCTTTCTTCAAGTTTATTTAAATAAAAATATATAATGTTATCTTTTAAGAAAAACAATAATGCAGTAATAATTAATATAATTTCTACACATCTTGTGTGTACAATGTCATCAAGAACAATTTCTACAGCGAGTACGAATTTTAGTAAAAAATCAATACAGCTGAAGATGCTTACGTACTGCGCGAATCCGGTCACAACACTCCAAAGAATTAAGCACGTTTTTATTGACATTTTATAGTCAGTATTTGTCAGACGTTTTTCTTAAACGTTTTCTCATATTAAACCCGATAGAATATTTAATTAGATAGTTTTTTAGAATACACCCGAGAAATGTATAATATTATATTGTGCATTTGTATGTGCTTATATCATGAAAATTAATCGACTAACGAAATCAGAGCCTTCTTCTTAGACTTTTTATAGTTTAACACTAAGAAATAAAGCACTAAGAGTTGTGTTTCTTTAAAAATATTGTATTTCATTATAAATGGCATTTAGTAGTATTTAATTTAGGCATTATTTATGTTAATTTGCAGGAAAAGAAGACACGTCCAAGGGTTACTTCAAGCAAAGTGTCATTCAATTATTTTCTAAAGTGTTTACACAAAGGAAATTTTGAATGAATTTACCAGTGGCCGTTCTATGTACTGGGCTAGGTGGGCTTAGCCCGACCTGCATTTTTCACCCAAAATGTGTAGAAAAAAAACTTTAGATGGCTGACGTCATCTAATCGTACACGACTGCGCCTCGCGATACAGCCTGCAGTCATACTTCAAACTAGCCCACAAATAAAAACACAAATACCAATCTAGTAGTACTATAAGCCAGTTGATGACAGTTCTGTACTGCTTTTTGTACATGTTAGTTCACTTTGAAGGAGACGAATTTGAGATCCAGCTTTTACTATTCTATTATTTCTTACTAACATAAGCTTTGATTTTATTATATAATAATTTATGCTTTGCATTAGTGTCGTTGTATTTGTTAATTTTCTTGTAGATTAATGTATAAGGTGAAATGAAAACATGCATAATTTCGTAAATAGTATACAATGCCAAACTTTTTTCTAGCCCACCCAGGATTTTAGGTCACGAACCGCCACTGGAATTTACAAACAAGCAGTTATTACGTTTCATCAAAAAACATTTGTAAAAAATGCATATTTCTCGTAAATTATCATTATGCATTGATAGCTTATATTACGGCAAATTGTTTGACCTATAACTCTTTGCACCACCTGCCCTACATTACGCTAATATTACGATAATTGCAACCACGTATATTACGGTAGTAGCAATAATTATTTTCATTAAAAATTGAGTACGTTCATATTCATGATGCTTAAAAAAATTAGAATAATACTTCAATTACAAATGAAAGAATTTATGAAATCGTAGAAAAGTGTTGTCAGTTATAATTAAATATCTTATTGTGAACAATAAATTAGTTTTTAAAATCTTTAATAATGCTGGTATCTAGTTAAAATAATAGCATACCAAAATGTTGCGAGACATGCTATTCTTTGAAGACGAATGTCGAAACTGACTCAATAAAACCGACTTATCAAATTATCAATAAATTTTTCAAATACTCATAAAATACATTATCAAATTAAACTATCCATAATTAAAAAATATAATAAACGGTAATAATTTTCGACCTTCTCGATTACTAGTTCAAATACGTAAATATTGAAAACAGTTAAAATGATAATTCATAAATTATTTTTATTACTATTCCATTGACTATCATATTATTTCTTATCAATATTGCGTAATGTTTTTGGTTTTTTTTGTAATTAAAAAAATATTTACCAAAATAAATAATATTAAAAAACAAACGTAAAGATACGGCTAATGCTGTTTCATAATATGAATGACTTATTTTTAATAATTAATATAGAATTAAAAATAGTTTTCTCACTCAAGTTTATTCAAATCAAACAAATTTTTAAAAAAACTAAAACTAAATATTTCATTCGAATATTATTTTTTTCATGTAGTGTTTTCTCAAGCTTGTTTCGTTCAATTTATAGAAAATAGGTAACATAATATTATGTAATATAGTATAAATTTAATACTTTAACCAATCTGAAAACTGGAAAAAACCATTATTTTTGCCGGAATGAAAACCGAAACAGAACACATATTTTTTTCGTTTTTTTTTTTGGTTTTACGACATTTTTTTTTACTAAGAAGGTAGTTATATCGATTTAGATGTTTGTGGTTGCTAATTGCAGCAAATTGGACAAAGACTTATCTTTGGAAATTGGAATTACTAAAAATGAATGTCTGGCGGCGGAATGCGACACCTAGGCATGTAATTTGAATGTTTGTATTATACCAACAAAAAAATGCAAAATGTATAGAAAGTTGAAAATTTCGAAAGGGCCACATTTGGTCCGCGGGCCAAGGTTTGAGTATGTCTGGTCTAGGGAGTCAAATACCGGACGAATATAAAAATACCAGTATTTTGATATTTTATAAAATACCGATAATGAAAATAGTTTAAATAAAGCCATAAAATACGACCATTTTGGATCTCAATACCGAGCGAGCAAATAAAAATTGGTATTTCGATATTTCTTTTAAAATACAGTCATTAAAATCGTATATAATCACAAAAATAACATACGGTCTTAAAAATATTCATACATTATTAAAAAAAGGTCATCAATTATGGAATCTGTCAATACTAGTATTACTGTTTGTAGAATCTATTTTAAATATTTCATATAATTTAAGATTTCGACTGAAGGTGCTTGGTGGAATTTCAATATTAAATTTGAATCGTTTAAATTAAATATTTCAATTCATCGCAAACAATTTTATAAAACATGAGATGGTTTCTATATATATATATATATTCAAAATTCAGTTTTGGTTACTTTTTAATTAATCGCAACACTGTTATATTTTTTAAACCGGTATTTTGACAATGAAAACACCATGATTAATGGGTCCCCGGTTTCCATAAAAACGATGTTGCATTCCCTGTATATGGACATTCGGAATTATAGACAATTCGATACATTATAAAAGCGAGCATGGATAAAACAAACACTTTAGATTTTGAAACAATTTAGTATTTAGGGTTAGTCGATTAATGTAATTTAAGTTATAAAAAAAATGATTGTATTGCTTACCGTGCGCAACATTGTTGATGCAATCCAAATATTCTTCTCCGTTTTCATCGTACATAAACTGCCCTTTTGCCTTAACAATCTTCAAAGGCGATGACCCAAAGAAAAGCTCACAATTTTGCCTGCAATTGAAATAAAATCATATTTAGTTTTACATTCTGAAAACGAATATTACGGGAAACTTTGTTATCACTGTCTATTAAATTGTGCAATTATAATTTATAAGAGTACCAATTTGTTCTCCGCTACATTTTCCAGATCTCAAAACAAATATGATACACTAAATGTGTTCTTTTTCCAATTTTGAAACACGCTCATAAATGCAATATTTGGTCAATGCCTCTTTAATCGCAAAAATCAACAAAGCAATGCACTTATTTGCATTCGTTTTATTATTTTGCGGGTAATGTCTTACAGTGTAAATATTTAAAAATATATGAAATCATAAATTATCATTCCATTAAAGTGTTACTTATTGTTTTACTCACTTCATTGGATTTGTTAAACCCGATGGAAATTTTTCGACCTTTCGGCTTATATAGAAATTTTATAAAGAAAAAAAACGTCAACGCATGATGTATTCAGTGTACCTATCTCTTTTTTCCGTTGTTTATTACCTGGGGGATGTGTGAATCAATTTATTTAACTATATCAATCGCTTAATAAGTTACGTCGCTCTGGAATGATACTAATGGACATCTATAGCAGGGTTTCCCAAACATATTGTGCAATGGAACACTTCGCAAATCTGGAAATGTTACCGGAACACAGCTTATTTTTTAGGTCGGATAATTCAAAATTTTAAAATAATATATGTTGTTAAATGACTTATTTTTAAAACATCTTACATAAAAATATGAGTAGATAAAGCTCTTAATGGTTCAGAATCCCACCTGTACCTAGATAATTGACGTTCAGTAGTCATTTATCATCACCCGATTTTTAATATGAAGTCGAAGATGTTTAAATGTGTTTCAGTGTATATTACTATTCCAAATTTTTGCGGAACTTCTATTTACCTTCCACGGAACACTAATGTTCTGCGGAACATAGTTTGGGAAGCCCTAATATATATGATGTACTCAGCGGAGCTACGGGAAGCTAGGATGATTTGGGAGGAATCATCATCAACAATATAATTTAAAAAATTGATTTGTCCTATTATTTTTTCTACTTTATTTTATTTTCAATAACGAAATACTGGTATTTTCACATTTCCAAAACCGGTATTTCGGCATTAAAAAATCATCACGAATACCGGAATCCCGGTTTCAGTAATATCTGTATTGCAATCTATTGTTTCATTAAAGTTTCTTGAAAGAATCAATAGATAATATTTATATCATTTGGCTAATACGCTCATAGAAATAATTTAATACTCACGCGATGTGTTTATCCCTCAATCGAATCGTCTCGTCTTTGCACATACGTTCCTGGTCCACCATTTTGTTTTATATTATACACTTATTCTCCGAGAAAGAATACAAATTCACCAATCGCTTTGGCTCAAGAATTTTCTGAAATATGAAATCTTTGCAGTCTTGGAGTTGCTTTCTTATTTTCTCGGTGTTTATTTCCCAACAGGAGATCGATTGGCGGCAGCTTGATCGATGGTCCCGGTGGAGTTACTGCAAATTGCAAACACGGAAAAATGCAGTTAGACTAGAAGGAAATTGCACCGAAAACCGTTTACCATCGACAAGAGAATTTACAAGAGGTCAAACTAAAAATCGACATGTTCCATTTTTCAACTCTTTTTAATGGTTTACGTTTACATACAGTCAACATGAATTATTTTTGTAAAAAATATTAAATTTCTTATTCTAATGGCACTTCTATTAAGTATTATAAGTGATAATAATATGTCGTTATTCGAAAGATCACAAAATTGCAAAATGCAACTGTGGAAGATTGCTGAACTGTGGACAAAAGCTGCACATTTCGATCCAATCCAACCGTCCATTGGACCGATTGGTCATGCTAACTTGGTGACCAATAAGCTAATTTACCAGGCGTGGAGTCATACGGAGAGCTAGTAAGCCTTAATTAATAGAAGCTTTCAGTGTTTATATGTTAGACTATGTGTAGAGGGATTGATTTTCAGCACACATGTAATTGCACAAGCAATCGTCAAGAAGCGAGCCAAGTTGTCACAAACCTACCGCTAAACTGATCCGCAGTCAGTGCATTCTAATTATGTATATTTGTAATTCAGTGCGGTTTAGCTTAGAAGCATTTAGCCAGTAAAAGTTGTTTTAATAAATTATGGTATTTGTTGACTGTTCTAGCCTTCCATTAGACCAATCGGCTTACTTAAAGGCTAATAAGGGTTATTACCATATATTAAAAAATACGGTACCCTAGGTAGAACCTGTATAACTTTATTATTGAATGGTTGTTTTATTAAGATTGTAGAGGTTTACATTTCCCATCTATAAGCAGGGCCGGTGCCACCATAGAGATGAAATAGGTAACCGCCTAGGGCGCAAACCATTGGGGCGCATAAATGGAGTATTCAAATTATTTAGATATATACTCTAATAATAATGTTTATTTTATTTTGACGTTTGTATTTGCTCATTGTAATATTGTATCGTAATATATATAATTCGAAAAAGAGAGGTTGAGCGACTTAGTAACAAACATTTCATGTAAAAAAACTTCTGTTGAGATATCTTCATACCAGATGCTTCACATTGGGAGCGAACATGGATATATAAAAAAATATTTCTTTGGTCCCAAGTATTTTTTTTAATTATATCAAAAAAAATGGGACGATTTGCTAAAAAGGGGGTGCGCCAAGAATTGTTGCCTAGGGCGCCAAATAATCTCGCGCCGCCACTGTCTATAAGTTCTCTCAAATGCATGCTACCAAGTCATGAGCCGTTATCAATGAGACGTTCCTGGTTAGCGATCAAAATTATAGTGTTATAATATGTATATGTCTTATTAAATTAACAAAAACTGGTTATTTCATCGAAATCAAATTTTACAGGAGACTAAAAACCGTATATATTTCGTAAAACAATCAATTTGAGATTTTTTTAATCTCTTGAGAATATGACTAAGCATGTAAATGAACAAACGTATGTTGACAAGATTTATTATATTTATATAGCTCATAATATCGATTTATAAAAATATATGACTTTGTTCACTACATGACTGAAAATGCATGACCAAACTATTTTTACAATTATTTTATCGTAAATAATAATTAAAAAACATGTAATGAGGAATTCAGAAATATTTGTAACGGTTAAATATGAATTGCAATGCCTAAAATCAAGATTTCCAAAAATTTTCCAGGATTGCAGATAAGAACCAACAACCTCCGTTAAAAAATTGAAAGAATGATTTGATTTTACCATATTTATTTTATTTAGTATTTTTATCCATGTTAAAATCGACTTCAGTTAGCAAAAAAAAGTTTGCATTTTTTGTAGTACAGTATGCATTTAGGGGCTAAAGCTTTTAACTTTAAAATTACGACGTAGCAAAATGAAAATAGTTACGTTCGTCCTGATTAAATGGTGGGCATCTTATGACGCTGGAGCTCGTCGTTTGATAGATTTTATGCAACAAGCAGATACAATTCTTTCGTGTTTTTCATATGAGAAAAAATTTCATAAATTATTAATATAATTTTTCATTTTGTAATACACAATCTGTTTCAGTATAACCACGATTCACCGCTGTTTAGCTCCTAAAAACTATGATAAAACTATACTATACGAGAACGATAGTTCAGGATTCCACTGTATTTACTTTAAATGAAAACAAAAATTGATATTATATTATTCGAGATCTGATTTTGATTGATTCTAATACAGGAAATATCTTTAAAAAATCTTAGCATCTAGGCTGCAACAAAATACGCAATTATAGAGCACTTATTGAACGTTTCCAAAAATACAGCGATTGTAATCTTCGGGACATATAAACTGGTTACAAGTGGTAAGCTGTCGAAATAGTTATTATTTTTTAAAAAATAATTTAATAATTGAACAAGTACAACTATACAGTACGTCACCACCTGCTTACGTAAAACGCTATTTAGAAAATAGATGTCAGTTTAGGGGTGTGACATTTTCCAGACTGCTGAGAAAGCTCAAGTAAAGCTTATTTGTTCCTAACTAAACGCTTAAAAACTTCGAGTAAGTAACTTTCCAACAGAAAAACGTATTCGACAGACGAAGTAAAAACCTTAAAAGTTTTCTTTTGATAACGTTTTATACAATGAAAGCAAGGACTGAAATTAGGGTTGGAAACCAAACCATCCCGTCATCATAGAACATCTACAAATTAAAAATAGTACATCCGAAAATAAAACAAAACAAACAATTCGACTATTAAAAAATTATCGAACAATAATTAATATGACATGTGTCCTTCACACTATTCGTTTTTGGGGTTTATGTAAATTTCTAAAACATCATGTTTATTGTTAGGAATAATTCTTTTTAAAAACATTCTTAATAAAACCGTTTTCGTTGTTTGTCAACTTTCATGCTCAAATATCAACGTATTTTCGATTCATAAGTTTGTGCAAATAAATGATTATTAAATACTTGCACATACAAATATATCACTAAACATATATAAAAATGTTAAAATTATTACATTGAATTTGAGATAATTATTTTTCTTAAAAAATCGATTGAATATAATATGTTGATCAGATTATAAATGCATTTAATTAACACCGTTATATTTCGCAGTCTTTTTTATAATTCTTAAACACAATGGTACGTTAAATGATAACATGTCGATGAGTTTTATTTTCACTTTCTCGCAAATTTCCAATTATGTTACAATCAATGTTCATAAACTCTTCAATGCTCGATAAGTAAACATATCGACCCGTAATCGTCCGAACAACGTAAGCGACAATTCATAACATTCATTTTACAGTAATTGTCAGGTTTTAATCATAACAAAAAGTTTTACTAACTTCCTCTCGTAATAAGTTCGCGAAAATAGTTCTTTAAATGCACTTATTAATATTAGGTCAATTAAAGTTACTTTTACTAGCTTATCACGAGAGGAAGTAAAAAACAACCTTCTTCTGTAAACTTTATGAATTGTCGCTTACGATTTTTTTCCGATTACGGATCGATATTCATGTAAATTTATAAGCACCTGGATGAGTCCAAGATGTGAATAAATACTTTTTTTAAATTTGAATCGTTCAAATTATGTACATTCACACAAGTTTTGTCACTAACGACCCGGGTTTCATCTTTCGGCATCTTCATGCGTTCAAGTGCACGGATTAACATTAACTTTTTTTTTGATTAAATTAAACATCAAACTAATAAGAATAAAAATAAAAATAAAATAGGCACTAAGTACCAAAAAAATAAATAAAAAGTTATAGACACATATACCATATCTGATTGATTAACTTATTAACTTGATTTTTTTTTACTTAGTCCCTTTTTTATTTCTTGTATTCATATGTGAATAACAATTTCATTGCCGTTTCCATACTGTCTTTAAATTATTTCTTGAACTAAATTTGCATATAATCAAAAATAATTTAATTTTATATTATAAAATTAAGCGTAGTCGAGTGGTCAACGTCGTTAGCTTCGGTTACTGAAGTTAAAGGTTTGAATCCCAGTACTGGCAGTTTATATTATATAGATTTTTCAATCTATGGATGTAAACTACTTTCCTAGGATCTATGCTCCACATCGAGAGCAAACATGGTAAAAAAAACAATTAAATACGCTTCTAACTTTTAATGCATAAAACTGTCAATTCTTGGAATAGTATTGTTTTACTATTCCAAGAATTTTACTATTCCGGAAGACTATTTTTTTAATACACATTTTATATCTATGCTAATGCTAGCGATGAGAAAACCCAGTCCTGATCACTTTAAAAATGTTAAATTGGCGCAAAAAAAAGTATTGAACATTTCTAAACTGTAGTGTAAGCATACGTACAAGATATTTGATGTGTGATATTTGGATAGTTTTCTATTTTATTTGAAGGTGCTCGCCAACAGTTAAGTTTGTGCTACCGAAATTAAATAATTGTTAATTGTTAGATATAAATAAAAAGAAGCAACGCTTTATTCAAGAAAACAAATTACAGTAGCAAAACGCTTGGACAGCTTAAGAATAACATTCATTTTGAATAAGGAAAATTTTTCTGTCAACAATTTTTACGCGACCAAACTATTTTCCACAATAACAAACAAACAACGCGGCGTGACGTAAGTAAGATTGAGCTTTAAAAAATGTCAACTTTGTTATTTTTAGGCGCGCGAAAATATCAGCGGAACAATCAATATTGAAAACTCTTCGGAAAAACTAAATTATTTTTATTTTGAAACCATTTTTTTCATAGGCCAACACACGCTTTTTCTTGTCATTGCGAAAACGGCAAAAGTGATCTGTCTGTCTTACCTGAATTCTCCGATGTTCTTAATTCAAATTTCACATATAGATATCACATAATAGATCCGATAAAAATAAAACAAGTAACGCACCAACTTGTAAGATTCTACTCGCAAACTGTCTCAACTGGCAGCGAATAAAAAAATAAGTTGGCGCTGTGCTTGTGACGTCACAATTCATAGCTTTGAAACAGAGGCGGCGAGAGGAATTTTCACGCCATATTATTTTTTTCCATATTTGAACTGCATAATTTGTATAGAATGTAAATACTTAAGTTTAATAAGTATGTATAGTGTCAAGGTTTTTCATAGGAATTAAAGTTAGTTCACATTAAAATTTCGTTGAAAAGTAGACAAACAACTTTCGACTATTCTGAAAAAAAAGTGAAACCGATTTACTCATATTTGATACTGGATGCCTCAGTATTAAGCGATGAATCTGGAGGAATAAGACTAAGTTGAGTTTCTTTTTTCAATTCCAAAATGAGTGAAAAAAGATTAAATTAAATTTAAATTTAAATTCCGGATTTATTGGGGGGACTTTATTTTCTATAATGTTCTACATTCAGGTCTGCGGAGTGGAAGCAAAAAGGGCACCTTAAGCTTCATAAGCCTTTAACTTTTAATTTGTTAGCCATTTTCTGATATTTTCAATATTAATAAAAATATTTTTTTATTAATTTATATAAGATATTTTAATTACCATATTACAGAAATTCTAAATGGGAAGAACACAGAATATCTCATCTCTCAAGCTTTAGATTTTATCCGAGGCCAAGCCTATATAGGTAATTTCTTTATCACAATCAAATTGTTTGAGAACTTCCAAGTATTTTTTTTCTTTCAAGCGATACCTTCTTTATTGTTTTTTGGATCATTAAATTCAGCTAGTAACTGCTTCTTAATTTTTAATTTTTAAAATAGTGAAGTCCATCAACCGTTGTTAAAAATACTGAATATTATTTTTTTTCCTTCAAATACTATCATAACAAGATGATTTACTATAAATACTTAGATAGCAGTTGTTTTTGCACAATGATAAGACAAAAAAATGGAAACAATACAATATTATCAATTGGTGATAAATTCAATTAGTTAACACATATTAATTTATTGTTTCCCAGTGACTGTTGGACAATGTCCAACATATTATCAGTTGAAGAATTGGAGTTCGATCAGCACTAGAATATGAATTATGAATACAAACATAAAACAAATTTAATTCTATTCAGTCAGTTCCTGCACTACTAAAATGTTTTTGTTTGTGTGAAGATTAAAAAAAGGACAAATATAACCTTTTTTACAACAACCCATTTGTATGCTATTGTGAGATTCAAAATTTGACACCAAAAGATATACAATGTTTCTTAATACTTGTCAATGTGCACCATGGACAGATGGGAGGTTGTGAAAAAATATGAATGGGAAACAAATATTACACATTAATTTTACCACAATATGAGAGAAGAGTACAATAATAGAAACAATGGTATATTGTTTGCATATACAGATTTTAAAAATCCAACTGACTAACTTAGAAGTGCAATGGATAGTTATATAGTGCTACAACGAGAAATCGATAGTTTTGCGATATGGCTGACCAAAATTTTGACACATCTAACAGTGTTGTAAAAAAGTGATTAATTATTGATAGTCTCATCTTTTTATTGAATCATTTGGTCATTTATCTAAATTTAATTTAAATTTATTGAAACGTTAACATAACCATATAATATCATTTCAACTTGTATTTTAGGGAACTGAGAGATTGTTTATATTTTTTATTTTCTATGTAAACATCTACCTACCGAGGGAAAACTAATATTTTTTTCTAGTTGTGCTTTGGTGGAAAAATAGAAGAGGGGTATTCGAATATAATGGGTAATATAATTCAAAGCATCAAATTTTTGACTTATCATTCTAGGACCTAGGCCAGGGGTAGTCCACCGTTTTACACCTACCACCCACTTTTGAATCTCTGTTGGTAGTAAAAATTTCTAACCGCCCACCGGTTCAATGATAGGGGTGACATTGAAACATATATCTATTTAGAGGTTGTTCAAAGGATACCTACAGTTATCCCATGTCATCTATGTTTACCCATTTCTGTGATACGAATAAAATAATCTTTTTATGCAATGAATCATACTTTTCATAAAGCATAAAAGAAAGGGCAATTTTTATTGCTTAAAATGTGTTATGCTGTAGTCTTTTCACGTATGATGGGCAGGTATTATAGACAAAGTCATAGGATAAAATAATAAACCAAAGATGAATTTCATAATTTTATTCAAATTCACTCGACACCAACATTTAATAATAGACCAAAGATTGACAAACAAGTAAAATGAGCCAGGATTAAATACATAAAAATTAGAGGTAAGTTTCAGTAAAAGTGTTATTTCCACACAAAATCCATAAAATAAAAGTAGAATTATTTCATTATTATGCATTTATTATTCATCTTAACAATTACCGGTTTCAGATATTTGTCGGACTGAGGTCGAGAAACAGAATTCGAATATTTTTTTTCGGGGATAGGGTAGGGATGCAATATGTAATAATAAAACAGAAAAGGATGACACAATCATCACAACCAATGTATGAGCAGAGAACTGGCAACACCAAAACAATTCAATTTCCAGTCACACAATACTATACAGCTTTATGATAATTTTAAAATATTGCATATATGCTTGATTTCTTTTGCCTTAATATTTATTACAAATATTTGTACCTTATTCAAATTACATATTAACGATGGTTTTTTTCCAATCGGGAATGAGATCCATAAAATAAATCTGTGAAAAACGATCAGTGCTCGAAACACTCTTGAAAGGTTGCTAAATGTCTCAAATAGAGTTGGTTATGGTATTGTGTCATGTTATACAGTTAATCGGAATTGCTTTCGGTATATATATTCATATTTAGGTCCAAACGACCCTAGCAGTATGAAATACTTCTATAATACATTCATCTGAAGTGTAAAAATAGTCTTTATATAATAAAAATTATGACGTAAATTTAATATATCCATATTTTTATAATGTATATATATATTATAAAGTATTTCATATAGAGAGACAAGATCCTGAAATATTTAACACGGCAATATTGCTGCATGTGCAAAGCGAATTCCAAAATTCAACTATAAATAAGATATTATTCCTAATGATCGACTTTTTTATTCATTTCTTTCTTTAACCTAACTAGCCAACTACAATTGTCTATCTATTACGCTATTGACACATCCAACTTACATTATTTTATCACTAGAATAAAGAACTTTACGAATCTCAGCGGTTGAAAAAATATCCAGGAATTACGAGAAGAAAAAACAAGTATGTATTATCGAAAAATGACGGCAATTGTGAAGTTGACAAGAAAAATGTACATTCAGAAAAATTCAGTAAATTTCTGCGTGTAAAAATCGAGAAGTGTGTAGTCTTATTAACATGCAGTGAGAATGATTTAAAAATAAAAACATTCAAAATTTTCAAACACAAAACACAATAATAGAGAGATCATTTCGTCAGTACCTATAACTAAAACTAACACTAAAAATGTTTGTGACATCAATTAACGAACGAAAACATTTCCGTTATGCAGTTACTCGTTCTATGCTACAAGTAAGAAAAAATATTACATTTAACCGTTTCTAAATAAACTTACATGTAATATAGAATATTTATATATTATATGTATCTATATATGTATATATTTTGAATTAATCATTATTGAAATACTTGATGACGTCATTCCTCAATATAGAGTAGATGATGATGTATCTAAAAACATTGAGTCAATAAGCATTAGAGGCACTGTATTGTAAAAAATGGCTTTCAGCGAATCTCACATTTTTTTAATAAAACGTTTAACATTAAAAATCGCCAATATATAATATCATTATCACACCGAACAAATAAAAGTCCAACGAAAAAATCATTGAAATATTATATTTTATTGACATTCAAATTAGCTCCGTTTTTATATTTAAATTCTTAATAATAAGTGAGCAACTTTGCATGTAAAATGATTGCCATACAATTTTTTGTCATCTTTAGGTACGAGAGTGAATTAAATTTCACTTTATTGCTTTTACACGTAAATTAACACTACAGCGGAAGCAAGGTGTTTTAAACTACATACTAATTGTATTCTAAAAGATATCAATTTCACAATACATATAACATTGAAAGTGTTTCACGTAACGTAAAAAATAGACTTCATATTGAAGATTTAATTTCTTTTTCCGGTTAAAATAAACGAGAAAACGTTGAAAGCCATTTTTTTCTTCATATATTAACTTTATGGATCGAAACAATTTTGTCAATGTTACGAAAAATAGATTAAGCCTAAATTTTATCTTATCGTACCTAAATAAAATAATAATCAGCTCTTATTCCTCTCATGAAAGATAGAAACTTGTGAATCGTCGCCACAACTTCTAATAAAACGTTAACCTACATTAATTAAAAGTCCGCAGACAAATGTAAATATCATATTATGAATCTGAAGAATTCGTTAATAGAATGCAATGTTTGGACAATTTAAAAACATTTTCGGTGTCGGCCGCCAATGCGGACTGTTGATATCCTTTTAATGGAACCTGCAAAACACTGCTTCAACGCAAAAACAATTTCTTCAGATTACACAGAAGCGTGAATGCCTCAAAACCTTCAATATTACGATTATTCTTATTCTAGAAAAGACAAAGTAAAGACGGGTGATATGTACATGAACCGCACAAAGCGGTTTCGTGTCGACGACAGTGAAAATGAAAATACTGTCATAACTTCATCATATTCTGTGCTATTTTTTAATCAGAATTCAACACGATTCAGGCTATAAAAATACACTGAAGAACGAGTTCAACTTATCTTTACAGAAATGCAAGGCCTGATAATTTAAATCAATATAAAATATCCTCCTTTCATCTAAGTAAAAACAAGCCACCGTTCATTATTGGTAAAACAAAATAACTTCATCTTAAAACACAAAACATATTTTCAATCTTATATTACTCATCGAATTTGCAATCAAATATTACACTACTTATACGTGATAATAGAGCCAGGTCGAGGCATTGGATTGCAATCATACTAATCTAAGCATCGGCAGCATCCGAGTGGAGCCCAAAGTCTATTTATTTTAATAAACAATTAATGATATATTCTTCAGGCGAAGCGGTCTATTTTATAGAAAGAATAATGATCACACAGTCGCGTCAAGTACATTAACGACATTACTAGAAAACTTGTGAAAGAAAAATATGCAGATACAGTTACACAAATTATCTGCATTGAATGTGTTCAAGTACACTTATCTTAAACATTTTATTTATTTTTAATATTATGCAATCGAACTATCATTATGATAATTAATCAAACGTATTCATTGACAGCATTTTGGCAGGCCTGATTAGTAAAAAGCACACTGTGCCTTACTGTAACAACTTTTTAAATATAATGTTAAGTTTCTTACATGACAACATAAATCACACCTGTTGGAAGATCAATGCAATGGATATAATTTCATCTCATAGTAATTTGTTGCTGTGAAACGTTTTTCTAGAGTTTTGCCAATAATACCTACAACACCACACATGTGCAAACCGAATTCTGTTCTGTAGATCAAATTTTGTTATTCTCTATTGCTTCAACTGTTATGATCTAAAAATGTTTGGAAGGCTATTTCAAATGTCTCTGCCCACATTTATAGTATTTAAAACGTCTAAATACGAATCTAATCCTAATCGATAAACGCCGCTGGATAGTTTCCCTGTTAGAATAATAATTATTAACTCGCAGTCATTTTACAACTCGGAGCAAATCAAACTTTGTTGTTTAACCTAGTTTATATATTTGATCATGCGTGTCATGATTGACGAGTCAGTCTGAGCATGTTCGAAACGTTAATCGCTAAGCTATCTTATATAAGTGAAACAAATTCATCTTGCGCATCAGTTTGAATGAAAACTTTAGATCATTAATATCGTCAACGTGAAAAAGAAACATATGCTTTAAAATATCTAGGCTAGATGTATAACTATATTATGACAACCATTTCATTCCATTAAGGCGAAGAATATTACCTCAAATGCAAAAATAAAAACAATATAGTGATTATTGCCAACGAACCAGCTGTACAGGACGGTTCGCTAATAAATAGTCTCTCGCATCACCCTTAAATCAATAAATGTATAAAATGTTCTGAAGATACATTGTTGCCAACATTAACAAGAGACATGAAACAAGTATTGTTTTTGATATCAACAATGACAGTAATAGGCAATGTAAAGAGCTGATTTTTTTTTTTTTATTCTCATTAATTCAAATGTACGCTATGCTCCATCCGCAATATGTAATACAAGTAAGATGATGCAAAAAAAAAACCCTATTGGGAGCACGATATATTGGAGCGTTAGTTGAGTGACATAATTCTCTATATAGTCTCTTCTGCCGTCATCAGGTTACATAGAGAACATCGAATTATTGTAAATTTCATTCTACAATGGCCATCCAGTCGTTTGGAACAGTATTCTAAGAGCGCTTATAAATTATATTATGAAATATGCAGATCGGTGACGTGCAGCGTTATTAAAAATATTACGATTTTAATAATTACGCTAATCATGCAAGTTACTTCTTTTCGATAAAACTATCATGCCGTTATATAATAAAAAAGAAACTCTAGTTTCAACTACGAAACTGAAACATTATGCGCACTCAAAGGTACCTAAATTTAAAATATCAACTTTATGCTACATAATAAAATGTGTATAATAATTTTTTTTTTCATACAATCCTTATTTATACAAAGAGGCTTCTTTACACTAGTCAAATTATAAGTAAACATATTCAAATAATAATAATATTTACACCAAGAATTTTGTTTAACGTAGAAAAACGATTCAACAATTCATGAAAGGGAGGGGGGATACAAAAAAAAATAATACTGAAATAAAAATGGAAAAAAATCAATAACACAAAATGACCGAAATAATACATTCGTCGAACTACCCTACATGGGTTGTAAAATAATAATAATACATATTGCAAAACTGACAACAACCAATAATTCATCGCGAGTGATCAAACAGATTTATCCAAATGAAAATATCAAGTGCCCATTCTTAAATTGTGATAAAAGGATTCTCTCAACAAATATATAAAAAAGCTGACAATAAATAAGACTCCGTTTATAAAATTTACAGAAACAATTCCTATCGACACGATGTAAGATCTGCTCTGACTAAAAAAATCATTGTGTGATATTTATATCATTGTAGATTATCTTCTTGCAACGTACAGTTTAGATAATAAAACGTTAGACAGAGTCAGGGGTCAGAGTGACGCGGATAATGAGAGGGCCGTGAAGGATCGCCTCGCCATACGTCGGCGGGCCGTCTGCGCCTAGAGTTCCAAGCGGCTTCGCCTTCTTGAACCAGATCGACGACATTCTCTTCCACTCTATCCATGTCAACGCGCTCAAAATCTCCTTCTCTCCTGGGTTCTGCACGAAATGCATTTCCGTCGACGCGGGGAAACTGAGCATCTTCGGCCGGAACGTAAGGCGGAGGGCGGAAAGAAAGGAACGCCGGACACTCTTGAGGCAACGGCCGCGTGGCCATTCGGACGGGATGCAATATATCGTAACTCTGCACATCGTTGTAGAAGAGGGCGCAAGGCTGAGCCACCTCGCGGACCGCCGAGCCGTACACCGGCTCTGCGTGAGACATCGGCCGGTTGACAGCGAATTCCATCTGCCCCTGCTGAGAATGCGAGTGGGAATGAGGAAGCGGGAGGGGAACGGGACGGGGTCGCGGGTAAGAAAGAGGTGCTGGGATGGGAACCGCGGGAATGAGGTCGGGATGGAAGGGATCTTGGGGAGAGACTTCGGCGGAAGCGGACGGTCGGGCGAGGGGCGGGTCGGAAGCCGCCTCGCCCTCCGGACACCTTTGTCATTTGCCGTTAGCCTGCAGAGCCATGTTCACCTGCGCCCACAGTTCCTTTTGGCAAGATTTTGTTCTGAAAATTACAATCATATCGTGAGTCCAAATATAAAAAATAGTGAGAATCTAGCAAAATAAAAAAAATATATCCTCCACTGATTTAATTTGATGCCTGTTATTTTTAGATCTTACTACGTTGACAACCAAATCAACACTTCAATCTAATTTATTATGACAGGTCAGGATGATAAACACTGAGCAAATTTACATTACTATAAATAGATAGAAAGGTGTTCTAAAAAAATAATAAATCACAGTCACTTCATAAACAAACTTTGCAAAACAAAAATAACTCATTGATGCAAATATTATTCTAAATGTCTTATGAAAAGATTTTCTGTGAGACTTATCAGAATACATAAGCAATTATTAGATTCAATAAAGCCAAGAATAATAAGCCAGTATGTAAATAATTAACAGATTAGAAACATATATAAGACTTCATATTTGCTCGGACGGAATGATTTAAAATCGATAAAAAAAACTTACCTGCGAATACACTGATACCACTCTTTGAACTGCGCAGTGCCCTCAGGAGTGAGTTGCAAAGCAGTCCTGGCCGACACCACCACATTTGTAAACTCATCGTAATCGGCTGACGTGAGATGATATAGCATCTGATGCATACATTGAATATACCTTAAAAACAAAAGAACAACAATAATAGATCTATCACGAAAAAGTAAATGCCATAAGAAATAATCACTATTACAATTTTCATGTTTGCATTCCGGATTCACTGATATCATCCACTGTAGAGAGATATGGAAGAGTCTACCCTGATTCAATGAACACCATCACATTTCAGGATGCCAGAGAGTATTAATTACTAACTCAATATATTTTAGCTGTTTCGTGTATGCTTATTATCCACTTTTGTGGACAAATAAAAGCTAGATCAGTCATTGAAAAACAGATACTAATTTTCAAGATACACTTTTGAATGCAGTCTTTCATAGATTGTCGATAAAATAAGACGTTTTGAGTATGTATATTACAAATCTTCTATTTCACGACAATGTTGGCGATTTTTTCATTATGGATGTTAATTTAAATGATTATTGTAAGGGTCATTTAAGTCAACCAAGAATATTTTGTCAGCTATACTGTTGTCACAAGAAAACAAAGTAGCGAATGTTAAAACACATTTTATAAAAAATGAAACATTGTATTTATCACGGCTGTTAAGTCGGGTAATATAAAAAATGAATCTGAATTGATGTTTTCAATTATTTCCGTTTAACTTACGTATATTTATCAGGGGTGTATATTCATGCAAGGTGTGCGTTGCACACCCTGAACACACCCAAAATAAACACTTAACGAATGCCACTGATATTTATACCATCAGATCATCTTAAGTCGTCCTAGCATGAAGTGGCAACAATATAGACTCTTGTGATTCGAATACAAAACATTAAATAATTTTTAAAAAATGAGTCGTAAGATTTTCGTAAACTCCGACTTTTGAAAAAAAACACCTGACTCCACAACTCCCGACTCCGACTCCATAGCCCTGGTATTTATCACCTGGATTTATTCTCGCCGTAATTCGAATCAATGATTAAAAGTTTTGAAAAAAAAAATACTTTTCAAATTATGAAAAAGTTCAAATTCACAGTTTGCTTTATTGTTCAGAATATACTGTTTGCTGTCACCTGCGTTTTTACTTATAACAACAGAATAACCATCATATCTGCGAATATATCAGCATAGAAGATGAAAAATGTTAGAATATAGAAAGGGGATAAAAAAAAGTATCTTGTCATGTTTTTGTTAGCAGGTGTTGTATTTATGTGGACCCACATTACTTAAGCTCTTCCAATAAACCATGCTTCGTGAGCATATCATAAAAGACGATAAATATTTTTTTCAATAATTAGCACTCTACTTACATTTGTTGACACTTCTGGACTAATGGTGACAGGGCACCTCTGAGATGTTGCATAAACAGCGCCTGATTGTTTCTTGAGAGATATGCCGCTGACTCCATTGTCAGCTCGTATAGAATGAACGGGCTGACGACAGAGTTGACAGCGCAGAGGCAGAACTGGTGTAGATATTGCGTTCCCAATTTCTTCGATACCCTCAGGAGCCATTTCACGTTTTCACCATACGGCGGCGCTCTAGAATTTAATATATTAGTATTCATTAAGTAAAATTTTCTTCATAACTAACGTATTAAGGATACCCAGAATTTATGTTGTTTTTTACACGTGTGATTCTAAAAATAGATTTTCAGCCTGTCAACCAGCGAACACGTTTTAGGTTATACTTTATTGCAAGAAAAAAATCACCATTTTACCAGATCTAAAGATAATGGGAAAGACTTTTCCTTTGGAACAATGCTTATAGAGTTGCATGCTGTTTCAGTATCACATATATATGGATGCTACCTATTGCATGTAAAAATTTCAATATATTACATCCACCCTACTCCCCAGAGCTTGTTCCGTTTGATTATCATTTATTCCGATCAATCAACATTTTCTAATGAATTTATTATACAATTCTGCAGATGAAGTGAAATCGGCTCTTTCGGACTTATTAAAAGGTCAGGTTTTATTTTATTTGAAAATTTGGCTGGGAGTTATTTTATTTAAAAATTGAATTATTCAATTAAAAATTCGATTCTTGAGTTTTATTGAAAAAAAAGACATTAATCCCAGGTACCCCATTACAGTAAAAGTCCGTTAATTCAAACTGTCGCGAATCACTGTCAATACATAAGTGACGTCATTCTATTTTATAGCACGCCCGCAGACAAATACAGTGAATATGTATATATACAAGTGACTGAAAATCAATTAACTCGGTGGCTGCCATAGACGAGATATCTCGCAAAAATTTTCGTGTTCAACACGCCAGAGACGAGTTAGTTATCTTGTCGATAACTAATTAAATTAATAGTTGCAAATTATAACCGGCGTTCTAGGTAATTACTATCAATTATCTACGGCAGCTAAAAGGTAAAGTGACAATTATGTAGTTTTTTTTATTTTGACAGAACGAAAAAATGGCCGCGATGTTCTAAGCCATCGGCAATTGCCGCTAAATTTATTTTTTTTGTGATTGCGTAATTCGTAATTCGATTTTTTTCCAAAAATCCGGTCCTTTGAATTTCGAATTAACGGACTTTTACTGTATATTAATTCACACTATGAACTATATCACATTCTCTAAGGACTGTATGTTCAGTTTGTAATTCATGTGGTTAAATCATAACAATTGATGAATAATTGAACTTCTTCCCCTCTCAGTGCCATCTTGGAACGAAGATTGTTGACCGATATGTCTTTCTATCCTGGGCCAGTCATATCAGATCATCGGTGCCTCCCACATTGACGTTATCTTTTTAGCTAACTATTTTTCCTTGTCATTTGAGTTGCATATAATATCGACTGTGGAAAGGAAAAAGGACTTAACCCACATTTTTTTCAAAATAGCTTTTATTCAATAATCACTATGTATACAACTTAATACGTGTTCTATCAAAAGGATGTAAGCTATAAATGCCGAACTAATATCTAAATTAAGCTTTTAATTTTTTAAAAAGGAGGGCCTGTGAAATTTTCGTCGAGGAAAAAGGACTTAAACCACATCAATGACATTATTAGTCGCTGAGGTAAGATTTTACGGTGAGGAAAAAAGCGGTAAGCATCTTACATCGCAAATGTATTGGAATCATTACAGTTTTACCAACCTCTGCCGGCCGGTCGTGTACAGTTTTGACCACCGAGAAGACTTAAGCCGCTTAAATCTTTTGCTTACTCTTCTGCCAGTAAGCTCCTGTATCAATGATTCTTACGAAAGTAATGTTTAAATATAAATTATAACATTAAAATGGCAACATAAAGGAGCAAAAATATTCTTAAGATGTGTGTCGTCAGCTTGGATGTTATAAACAGTACGAATAAGAAAACTAAGTGTTTAATATTACGTATTCAAATTTGTATGTCCCCCTAACAAAAGGTTATCGTAATTTGTATTTAAATTGTTATAAAACAACCCTGTGTCTACCATTATATGCTTTAAATCATAGATCACTGATCTCGTGTTCATCTCAATTGAGAAAATTACCATAATATTTGGTATACTTATCAAAAACACCACCGTGCGGTTTTTAGGTTAAGTGTCGTGTAGTGTCAATGATTTTGATAAAAATTGTTTAAATTCACTTGTATTTACGATTCAAATCAATGTAATGGGCGAATATTTTTATTATTCACTGCTTTAATAAATTTATAGTATTTTCTGATGCATAATATTTGATTAATATGCAAATGACTTTTAAGAACAGTTCAGATTACACTGCAAGTAAAATGGAATAAATATTAAATACTGATATATACTTGCTCTCCTTTTTTGATGCATAATGTATGATAAACTATATCTCGACTTAATGTTTTGAAATTAAAAGTAAAATAGCAGTAATTGTCATAATTCAATGTGCTTAAATTTCACTCTCAGCAGGCTGTTAGTAGACTTGTTTTGTTATAACTATAACCAACATTATTTCTGTATTACAAACTCAGATTTGATGTGCGTATATTTTGAAGATGTCCTCTGTGATTAACAGCTTGTGTGAAGATATTGATATTATTATTATGGACGTGGAAATTATGTAATCCTGAAGAAGTACCATGCGGAATACAAGGCCAGGAATAAGTCGGAAGACGTTCTGGATATTAGACTAGAGATCGTATAATAAAGTAATAGCTATTACAATACTATGCTGAAAATTTCAATTATGATTTTTCTCGTTATTTTTATCTTTATAATATTAAATTATGCAAAACGAAAAATATGTTTATAAATTCCTAGCTGTCATTGTGCCATAGTATGTCTTCATTTTTTAACAAGTCATTTAGAAATTGGCGAGGAAAAAGGCTGTAAGCTGCTTAAGTTCAGTGGGGCCGATAATTTTTGTCGAGGAAAAAAGACGTAACCATAAATTTTATTGGTTTTTCTTGAATAACTATTTTATTTTTTATCGAATAGGGTAAATAAAACACCAGCTTATTAGACTTTATGCGCTTCAAGGTTGTCTGTTTAATATTTTGACTCTGGCTAAAAATCATTTAAAAAACGTTTTTCGTGCCTCCTGTAAAATTTGGTTTATGTGGGTTACGTCCTTTTTCCTTTCTACAGTCGATATGGAAAATGTATCCCATGTTTGCAACATTTTGGATTTGAAGGTCGCTATAAGATTTCTCACTTTAAAAGCTTGTCTCAAAACTTCCTCGGTGACACATTAAATAATTGACATAACTGGAAAAAGTTTACGGAGGATAGTCAAAGATTGAACTATCAAAATTATCAAAATACATTTTTATGATGATATTTAAACAGAATTTGGAAATAAAATAAATCAAATATATATGGTACAAGCACTTCTCGATCGAATTATAGATTTTTATAACAAAATTGAATCAACGAGGGCTTTGAAATCGCTTAAAAAAGAACAGGCTGATTTTGACAGTATATTTTTTTTCATCTGAATTTTACCATTGTAATTTCACCATTCGCTGTGATGAATGAGCTTTATTTCAACGCCTTTAAGTCTGCTGATGCAAATATTTATTTTTTATGCCGGCATCAATCAACTCATGAAAAAGGGCAATATTAACAGTTTAACGACCGTGGACGCGTATTTGAGTCTTTGAAAAACAAAGGTTGCTGGAAGTATCTGGAAGCTAAGAAAATTAAATTTTGTAAAGATATCTCAATTTGCTTACAAATTATAGTGAATTTAGTAAAAATTACAATTTTTGCGAATTTTTTGCAAAATTTTATTTCGCCAGGTGAAATTTTATAAAAAAAACGCAGTCGTTAAGCTGTTAAGATTTAAAAAAAAGTGTTGAAAACAGTTAACATTTAATGACTAAACATAGCACTGGAGTTATAATTACTTCTTTAAACTCCACAGTTTCTACACTATTGTGTTTTAAATGGAAGAAGACTTTAAATGGTGCACCATCAACACTGTGTGAAATTCGTGCCTCTCAAATATTTCAAATCGAAATGCATGCTCCATACAACTATGGGATAAAAATGAACGTAATGACAAAGGCGACCGTGGACATGGGGGATTGGGGAATGATGAATTGTGATGGTGGTCACCTAAGCAGATACCTGCTGTACTTGTTCTGGGGTCGGTCATCGTGCACACGGCGCGCCTGAGCCTCCAAAGCCAACATCCCAACACGGTATGCAGCCAAAAGTGCCCTCACTTGCCCAGTACCATACTGATGTGGACGCACGGGTGGTGCACGAGCTCGCACGGGCGCCGGTAAAAAGTAGCGCACGCCTGGTACTGGAACCGGGACAGGAATTGGAGCATAAGGGACTGGTACCGGTGCTGCATATACCTGTAATCCAAATACTTTACGGTGAGGAAATATTTTCAATGATTTGAATCCATTTATTGTTAAAACCTTAAGTTATTTTTATATCAAAATTATAAGATCAAAGCTAGAATACATCACACGGAGAACGAGTGGATCTCAACTGATAAACATTTCAACTCATTTTTGCACATGACGTGGGTAGCTGCTCCTAAGACACTGCTGCCAATCATTTGAAAGTGGTTAACATGAGTGTGTAACAGGAAATATCCAACATGGTCTGTAAACCTGTAACAGTACTGGGTACAAGATTCAGGCACATGCTGTGACTTTTTCTCTTTCTCGCTTAATCATATGATAAATGATGGGTGTAAATAAAATATAACGGCATGCTGGCGTTTGCTCCCTTTTGCTCAGACGAGCAAGGTTGTGTGATGGAAATAGAGACACGACCACCACACATTGATGATGTAAATATACAGTACAATCATTAATTGTAAACAAAATTACTGCGTAAATATTCAGATATTCCAAGTCGTAAAGAGTAATGGACAAATATGACATAGATTTTATGGAAACCTGTCAAACTGCGAGCCAAATTAAGAGTCTTAACAAAACAAGGCCAAGACCCAAAACATATTAGTCTATTTTAAACTGAGTAATTATTTATTTAAGAGTAATGTAGCATAAAATAAGCAATGATAGCAATGATAGCAATAATTAAAACTAGAAGTCTGTTCCATAATTATACATGATAAAAATAATAAAAGATTTTTAGTACTTTTTCAACATAAAATTTATTTGATCAGGACCGGTTTTGCTCATCGCGAGCATTATCAACTGATCAGTTTATAATGCTCGCGATGAGCGAAACCGGTCCTGATCAAATAAATTTATGTGGAAAAAGTACTTAAAATCTTTTATTATTTTTATTATAATGCCATTCCACCAAGCATTGACAGTGAACACCTTAAAAGTGAATTATACATGACATGACAGAAAACAGAGGCTTAGTTTTTTTACAATGTCTGCTACCAATGTGGAGCATATGAACTCCTTAATGGAGTTTATCTCAATGTAAGTGTTTCTACAAGAGCTGCTTGTTACTCGGTGTTTACAAAAACAAGCCAACAACGCATTAACTGAATAATGATAATTAATATTGGAAAAAAGGAAAACCTGAACATGATGCGGGGGAGGCTGCATAGGAGGCGGTCGATGAAACTGAATGTGCAACGGATGATATGCAAATCCAAAAGGTGCCATTCCGAGGGGGGCCATCGGGGTCATGGAAGCCATGGGACCCATAGGCAGAGGAGCGATGGCGGTCATAGGCTGAATGGAAGCCTCAGGTTCAGGATCCATGTCAATATCCATTTCACCAGGCGGACCGTGCCTCAGGAATAGCTCATACCAGTACTTGGCAACTGTGAAGAGAACTTCAGGATAGACACCGCCGCCTTTAGCTGCATTCTCGACTGTCATACAAGCCCTTTCCAGCATAGGATCGCTCTGTTCTTTGCATTGGAGGACGGCACGCTGGATTTCGTTGTGATTTAAGGCGTGAGCATGAGGCAAACAGGATAAGGCGAGCTCCGCCGCTGCTCTCACCAGAGCAGGATCACATGCTTGAGATGCTCTATCGGCAATGCTAGCGGCTTCAGGCGGAGTCAGGTGACCTTCCCAAGTATCAATCAGAAAAGATATCGCAGGAGCACCGATATCCATTGCTTGACCTGTTAAGTTAAAATTAATATATATATATATATACAATAGTGAAACAACCGGGCAGGTGAAGGGGGAGACAGAGAAGTTTATTAAATATACAATAAATCCTTAAATAATGCGGAGTTGGGTTAAGCATGCATGTAATATGCATAGGTGCTTTTTAAAATTACTGAATGTTTTTGAATAAAAATATATAAAAAAAAAAAATATTTTTCATGCAATCACACCCACTTATTCTATAAAAAAATATTTATTTAACTATAAAATCATGCATTTCAGGGTTAATTTTTGGAAGGTTAATTACACTTTTTTGAAAATTTAGTTTGAAATATTCAAATTGGGGTAAAAGCAGATACTCTTCTTCTATTACTTGCCATAAGAATCAAACATTTGGAATTCGGTAATGCTGCCATCAGTAGCGGTCGGTCAATGTGGCATTCGATCAATGCACCCCTTGTATATTGCAGGGGCGGTTATATTTCATCAAATAATATTCAAATATAACATTTATACTATCCATTCATTTTAAATTCTCCATGAATTTTAGTGTCTATAATAAATATTTTAGAAAAAAATATTTTATTTTATTTTATTTTATAATTTAAATGAGGGGTTTAAATGCCCCTGCATATACAAGGGGTGCATTGATCAAATGCCACATTGACCGGCCGCTACTGGCTGCCATTCAATCCATTTGGTGTCTTCCAAATAGTGTTCATGCAGAACATTTCTTTAGCATGTATAATCTTATTGTAACAGATCGCCATACTTGGCTGAAACATTCATCTATTGAAACATGTTCTATGTAAAGTTATAAAAAATTTAAGATTTCGACTGAAGGTGCTTGGTGGAATTTCAATATTAAATTTGAATCGTTCAAATTATGTACACTCCCACAGATTTTGTCACTAACGACCCGGGTTTCGCCTTTCGGCATCTTCAGGCGTTCAAGTGCACGGCTGTCAGTTCAAGTTCATCCGTGCACTTGAACGCCTGAAGATGCCGAAAGGCGAAACCCGGGTCGTTACGTGACAAAATCTGTGGGATAATTTGAACGATTCAAATTTAATCTTTTTCTTTTTGAATCCATGTATTTTTCATTATTGTAAATTAATTTCTTGCTATATTGTATTTTTCACAACAATTTCAAACGTTTTGTGTTCATCAATTGTCTATTTGTACTTTTCTCTATTTTCAATTAAATTTTCATTGTTTTTGTATTTTTTGTAATAAAATCAAATCTTTTCTATCAATAAATTGTGTCACTTTTAGGGTGTTCACTGTCAATACTTGGTGGAAAGGCATTATATTAACAGCTTAACGACCGCGGACGCGTATTTGAGTCTTTGAAAAACAAAGGTTGCTGGCCGGCGGACTCATATATGCATATATGCAAAGTATCTGGAAGCTAAGAAAATTAAATTTCGTAAAGGTATCTCAATTTGCTTACAAATTATAGCGAATTTTTCGTAAAATTTTATTTCACCAGGTGAAATTTAAAAAAAAAACGTAAGCTGTTAATAAAAACACAATATTCCTTTGTACTTTATTCCACTTTATTAAAATGGTCAGGACCGGTTTCGCTCATTGCGATCAATCGACAATGGTCGCAATGAGCTAAACCAGTCCTGACCATTTTAATAAAGTGGAATAAAGTACAAAGGAATATTGTGTTTTTATTAACACTTCTTAGTCAGGGGTTTCGAAAAAATAGACTCTAGCCTGTAGCGGGCGTTTTTTAGTGATTAGCGCACAAATATTTTGCATTCTTAAAATCAACACAACTTCTAAATCAAACGATATTTTCGATTGAAATTTTTAAAGAAATCATACGTGACATTTAATCATTAAAAATAAAATTAGAACATTTCGATAACATCATAATTTCACTATGTTTCTAAGCTGAATATAAAACCTGTTATCAATTTAGTAGATAGCACTCCGCATGTTATAAATATTAAATATTCAAACATTCTATATTTATCAATATTTTATAATTATATAAATAATTATAATATATAATCGCCATTCCTACAACTTTACTACCACTGGAAGTGTAAAATCTAATGCCGTAAAAATTACAGCGTAAATATTCGAGACACATGTGTCACCCTTTCTCGCAAAGAATTAGGACTAATGTTAATTAATTGCGGCATTTTATTTAACGCCGACAAACAAACCCGTGATATTATGTGTCCTGCAAACAAGCGACGGTATAAAAAATCGTATTATGCCGTGATCCGCATTCTACCGACAATACGCTAAAAACGACTTTTGTCGTTTCCCGCCTATTAAGTGTTAATAAATTTTGTAGTAAATTATGTTTTAATTTGACTTTTTAACCTATTAACCAGGGGTGGGCTGGAGGGGGCTCGGGGGGCTCGCGCGAGCTCCTTGTTAAATTTCAGCGTGGCTGGCGAGCCCCTTGTTAAGATAAGAAAATCATTCGTTTTAGATCAAATCAGCACCTAACTGCAATTTCTGTAGATGGTTAAATTTTATTATGAAACAAGACTTAGTAGCCCCTTCATTTTTTCATTCAGTGTTGTGGGCTTCCGTGTCGGACCTCATGGGTTCGAGTTAATCACTAGTCCTGTCTTAGTCTTATCATTCTATCCCTACTACTCTCTTTGGAAAAGAGAGGTTGAGCGACTAAGTAACAAACAGTTCTCGTAGAAAAAAAATCTTTTTTTGAAATACTTTCATTAGGAGGTCAAATGCTCTACATTGGGAGCAAAAATGGATCCAAATAAATGGATAAGACTCACCGAGCCCCTTGTTAAGATATTGGCAGCCCACCGCTGCTATTAACTATTTAAACTATGACTAAAAAATAAACACTAAATATATGCTAAAATTTGTAGTTTTATTTGCTCCAAAACGATAAATTCAAGCGTCAAAAAGCTATTTTTATAAATAATAAATACTAAATATATGATCCGAAGCATGAGCTATTTTTAAATTTAAAAATTGCACTGATGGGACAAACATTGTCTATTATAAGAGAAAGCAAGACATAAAACAGTGAATTTCAGAAAATGTATTTCTGATCTGACTCCAGAATTGAGAACGCTGTTTTAAGTCAATGCATACAGGAGTACAGTAAAACCCCATTTACACTAGTCGGGACAGTGTAATTCGGGGTAGTGTAATTAGGGGTGTGAATCTCATACAAAATTAGGGATTTGGTTTTTTTCCGCAAAAAATGCAAAACTAAGATTTCCCTTAGTTTTGCAAAAAAAAAAAAAATATTGACGAAATATTTAGTTGCCAAGTGATAAAATACAAAGGGCGCCAAAATCCCACACATAGACTGTCACCCGCTATACGTGTATAGCCTGGCACGTGTTGAATACACAGACGCTAGCCAACATTTTGACTGTATGCGCAGCATAGATGACCGTCTCGTAGTAACGACAATGGAATGCGACCGTGCAATTGGGGGATTTGCGGCGAATATTTCAAGCCGGCGCGTAATTCGGGGTAGTGTAATTAGGGGTTCCACTGTACTTTGAATACGACAGATTTTATATACTATCAAATTTTCTATGAAGATTATTAGTACAACTTTTGAATACAACTAGCAAGGGTCAATGTTAAAAGGAAATAAATATTCATAATACCTGTAATCCAGCTAACGTGAGAAGAGTAAGTTCTGCTGAGCCAATTCGCGCTCACACAGTTGTGCAGACCGAGGGCATAGAGTCCTAATTGGAATGCCGCCATATGAAGGCCTCTGTGAGGCATGTGCTGGTCACGGCCACCACTCGTTGATGTCACCGCAGCCTGAAATGTAAACCAAAGATTACACAATTAGCACAGATAATAGCTAAGAATTCATATAATTTAATATTTTTATAATAAACGAACTTTGTTTAGGAATACTGAGCACCTGAAGGACTGTCACAGATATATCTGTAACTCAGAGGTAAACCATCCCAAGTCACCTTTTGACATTATTTACAGAAGCAAAAATTCAATAATGGTACAAGATTCTAATGAATCAAAAAGTTTGTGCAATTCAATTAACACAGATTCCTGAACCAACAAATTGAAGCAGCATCACGCAATGTTAAAATTTCATGGCCATATGATTCAAGTAGGCAGTGGATATGGTTAAAAAAGCTTGGTTGTTTATGAGATAGTTTTTTTTATAAGAGACCTATTTTAAACCTCGATAATACAAAAAAATGCTTGGACAGTGATCTACTCCCATTGCGCACCTGATTACCTGAGTAAATAAGCTCGTACTACTCGATCCTCCAGCTTTACTGAGAACAGATTTGGCTAACTCAAACATGAAGTGGGCACTCGCTTCAGAAGGCTGGTTAGGTATTGATGGATAAACTCGTTTCCCTTTGTACCTGAAAAAAGTTAAGTACAAATTGAAGATTATTTTTAGAATGATTATATCATCATTTTGACAGACTAACTGGAGACTAAATTTGAACACTTTTAGATGGTCAGTTGCATGATGTAATATCGTGAAAAAGAAATGGATCAAAGTTATATCTAGCCCTATATATAATCACAAAATACAGGATAAATATCTAAATCATTGCAATCGATTTCTTATAGCAGTATTCCTTATAGCAAAGATGATTTTTTCAGGTTTTTCAGTGCAATAAAATAACTAATCAATAGAGAATATCAAATTTTAGTTTAACTGCTTGGTATGAAATATCACAAGCTCCCAATGTGGAGCGTATACACTCTTAATAGAGTAAACCTAAGAAAAAATTGTTCTATGAGAGCTGCCTGTTTCTAAGTTATCACAAGAGAGTAAGGATTGACAACGCCAGCACAGGACTAATGGTTAACTTATTACTCTCGTTACACAAAAATCAATAAATTTATTGATGTTAGTATATGAAACTGTCTATATTGGGAATTTGAACCCATGAACACGTGAGATAGAAGTGAGATATCATGAAATGAATTTAAATACATAATAAAGACAATATCGTTTATAACCAACCTCATAAGATGAGTATCTTTTGAGTGAGACCTCTGAGAGGTAGATTGTTGAGCGGAAACATTAGGCGGTGGACCGAGGGGTATCGAATTTAATGGAGAATGTCCAGCAGACATTTGCTGGTTCTGGTTCTGATTGGAATTGTGGTGTTGTTGTTGGTGCTGTTGCGCGTGCGGGTTTTGATTCTGATTCTGTTGATTTTGCTGCAGAGGAAACTGACCCATGGACAGTCCACCCATTCCCAAGCTGTTGGCCATGTCCACTTCGGCACTGGTACAACTCTGAGGCCGACTTCCTGCTCCCGCCGACCAGTCTTGCTGGGGAGGCGTGGCTGCTTGTTGACCGACATTCAGATAGCCGCATTGCTCCAACATCTAGAATGCAATGCAACCGATAAATCATAATAATTAAAATACGCACATAATTATTGCATAGAGAAGTTTGATGATTTAGTTTATTTGAGTTGATTGGTTATTGTTCATAATAACATAATATATGGGATTCAGAAGGTATTGTCTAATCTCTAGAGCAATGGTTCCCAAACTTATTTCCCCCGTGGACCCCTAAGTCCAGTATTTTATCCTTCGTGGACCCCCTCCCCCAGGATGCATAATAGTGAAGTTTTCTAATTTTTTAAAATACAAATATGAGCACACTGTGATAGGGTTTTTTGTATAGTGGACAATTGTAAAAAAAATATATGTTAATTTTTTATTCTTATCATTGGTGAATTTTTAAAAATGAAAATGAACAAATCAAAACACAATCAAATTCTTACATAAAATAATAAAATCTGTTAATGAGAGGGATGAACCTAATGCTCCGATATCAATTGGTCAATATTTGGGTTCAAATTCGTAAGTTACAGTCGTAAATTTCCACGTTCAGTGATTTGCAACCGATTTCTTTTTTTCGTAAGAAAATTAGTAACTGCACTAAAATCATTGCTGGTATGAAACTAGTAGAAACTTGCGCATGAACGTGAAGGATGGTAAGGAATTAATAGTGGATGTGAAACGTAAAATTTGTCAAATATATTTTGTTTAACAAATTTAAGAGATAGTTTACTTGACCTGTTTAAACCCGCATTTTGATTAAATTTGATTCCATTGATTCCGGTCTGTGGACCCCCATTTACATCTCGTGGACCCTCATTTTTTTTTATTCTTGTCTGGGACCCCCGGTGGTCCGTACGGACCACTTTGGGAACCTATGCTCTAGAGGCTATAATTTTTGTGGTAGATTCATTTGTCACATACATATTTAATAAAAATGGTGTTTGCATATTGTTCATAAACAATGACGAAAAGCAGCGTCTACTCTTTCAGAAACTATAATTATACAACTGATATGTCGCAGGAATTCAATCAGCTTGACCCGTATCATCAAATCTCTTAAGATTCAGTGTCCCCAATGGATTGAACACCTTGACTTATAGTATGAGTTCCTTTGAGGTGCATGACCATGTACTGAGATAATACAGGGTTGGCTGACTGTAACGGAATGTTTGACAAAACAAATTGACAGAACAAAATGCGTGTTAGAGAATACTGAAGTTCTTTTGTTAATAGTAATCATTCATCCCAGGCTGTTAAGACACGTGTGATTAATTAATTTGTACTGATTACTCACTTCAGATGGATATGAGGGAGGAGGTACTGCAGTTCTGGCAGGGGCATTCCCACAGTAATAGACACTCATTATGGGGGATTTGACAAGTCGATGAATATCACGATCCAATAGCTGCAAAAATATATATCCAAAAAAAATTATATCACGTTGGCTTTTATTTAGGAATATATTATAAAAGAACAATAGAGCATCTTTAGGGGAATTATTTTGTTAGTAAATCAATCACTCAACCCCTATTTTTAGAAAGGGTAAGAGCTAACTGCAGCTCTCTAGAATTGAAAGCGTTATATATTTATAGATTCGTAACAAAGTATTTTATTTTCTCACCTTGTTCATGATGCATGCCAATTTTTGAGGCTCATTCTTATAATGTGTGAGGAGAGTCAACGCCAGATCGCCTCTCTGTCTGCGAGCGCCTTCACAGAGTAACGGATGTTCAGCTTCAGAAACATTTGCCTTTAGACCCAAGGTCGTAACGGCTGCTTCAAAGCCCAATATTTCATCTGTAGGTTGTCGCCCATTGATCATATATAACTGAAAAGAAATATACGCAAAATTATAGAAGTTCTTCGACTTAACTACTTATTAATTAGAGGAAATCCCATTTTCAGTACACCTGATTCTTTTTTTGCACTGAAGATACGTAAAAAAAATCAAAAAAATATGGTGAAAAAGAATATGTGCAATAACGGAAATAAACATTGTTAGTCACAATTGGTGCATAATAATATTGAATGAATTTGAAAATCATTATGAGATGCACTAAGTAATGTTTTTCCATTTCATGGTTGCTTTCTGTCAACAGATATCACACTTCTAGTACAACACAGTCACTAGAAAACTTCAATTGTGATTTACTCAGATCATGATGGTTGGGGTTGTGTCGGTGTTGTTCTAGAAGTGCGATATATAATATTATTTGTAATTTTGTTTTTTTATTTTTTGAATTTCTATTAAAGCAAAACAAGCAATGCAAATGCAATAATTCATCCATTTTCTCATAACAATGCAAAAAGAGAATCAGGTATATAATGCTATTCATTTTTATGAAGCAGTGAATTCTGTTGTCATGGAATTTGACTGGTATTAAGTAGTCTATGAGCATAATTGATAATTTGTATTGAATATGGCACTCACAATAGTACTTTTGTTTTTCGTTGAACCTGCAATAGGAAGATTGAAACTCACAGCTTTTCTTTCCCTTCCGATGACGCAGGGCACGACTAGGGCGTCGAAGACGAACGTGGCTAGCATAATTGGCAAGAGGGCCGGTCCTCTCGACCTCAGCTGGCCGTCCCTCAACTGCTCAGCTCTGGACCTGGTCAGGGCGAATTCTTCGGCTCCCAGAGATATTCTCCTCAGCAGAGCCATCAGCTCTGACTCCTGATTGGCCAGTTTAACCTCCAACGGTTTAGTGCTGGCAGGAGGACGAGCCATCTCCAGGCCGAACAGACCGACACGGAAAGCCAAAGACGAATGTTCTGTTGTCTCGGCCAAAACCTTAATAGGTATAACAAAATTAGTAAGGCTTACATGTAAATGCATAATTTGTTATAAAAATGTGTCCATATTTTAAAAAAAAAATCCTGTTTGACAAAAAGAATACAGCGATCAGAGTTTAAGAAAATGTCCTAAATAGAGTATAGAGAACAATAAAAAAATACTAACCGTACAAAGAAAAGCGCATCTGGCCAGAGTAGCAGTGGCTAAAACACTCAAACGATGAGAAGCAGGGTTGAGATGCAGATGCCTTCTTCCTTTTCGTCTGATCTGATTTGAGGCAAGGTCTCTAGTGCCGCTGGCATTTCCACCGCAAGCTAACTCTGGCGGTTTCTCCAATAGCTCTCGAGCGAGCCTCACACCTAAGCGCCGGGCCTCTCCGCTGTGGCCGTGGGCGTAGAGTCCTTCGGCACGAGCGAAAAGAATCTCCCATGCATCTGAAGGATGCTTCAGGCTCGCATCCGGTTTGGGTGGATCACTTTCGCAATTACCTTCCCAGTTGAAAAAGTTTTTGTCTTTGGTAGGATCAAAAGCGGGTCCGGGTGAGTCCTCAGCCGGTTTTTGTTCGAAATAATAGAGGTTTCCTTCGTCTCCCGAGTGTTGAGATTCGGAACTGGAAACACTCTCGTCCTTTGAAGGTCTTCGGGAAGCGTCTTCGACTTGAGGGGTTCGTGCAGTACTGGGTTCTGAATTCGGTCTGTACGGAGCGCCGCTACCAGAAGTAGACCCGTTGGCGGGTTCACTTTTGGCAGCGGCGAACGGTCGGCTGCAGCCGGACTCCCCGCTGACATTCCCCGAGCTGAAGTTTCCTTGAACATGTAACCCAGCAGAGCTCGAATTGGAATCGCTACCGCCGCCTTCTTGAGAGTCGGTGTCTCCGCTTCTTCCAGACGATCCCTGATTAATAACTATCGAATCATTCAAAATGTCATCGTCATTTTCGCAGAAACCTTCACTGGACACACTTGATCGGTTTCCGTCTCCACAGATTTGATCCGTTCTCATACGGGAACCCATAACCTGGAAATTATAAAATATAATATTATTTAATTTGAAAGAATTGTTATATTAACTAACTCAGAATGTGAAATATTGATTATCCCACCACCCGCTATGTGTATGCAGCCGCTGTTTCATGGTCGCCTTCCATAACACAATACGATCAAGAAAAGAAACGAATTTACTCCTCATATTCTTGGCCCGATACAGAGCGGCACGGGACCTATTAAACATGCACTGTTGTGCTTAAAAAAATAAAGAAGAAAGAAAAAAGAGAATGTGACCTGCTCAGCCATTTGGTTTAATTGATATTAAATATCCTGTGTAAACTGAAAATCTATCTATTCCATGTTGAATTTAAAGAGAAATCAAGAATATCCCGTTCCCCATATTATGTAGCAAATTTATCGAATGCCTCAAAATTGGCCTTGGTTAAAATCAGGTCAGCATGGCCTATTTGACCCGGATGAGGGGGGACAACAGCAAACAGCTCTGCCTGTTCGGCATTCAGCTCAAGGAGGGCAATTCCCACAGTATGAAATAAAATTTTCAAAATTTTCTTATTTATTACCTGAGCAAATTTTTCCGGTCTCATTCTTAGTGCTCGGTAATCAGGAACAGGCGCCTGGTGTGCAACATGGCGTCCTCTATGAGTATGATGAGCACTCTTCGCAGCAGACATGCGGTATGCCATACCTAATTCATTATTTAACACTGGTTTGGAACAGTTCACCTGGCAAATAAATTAAACGATCTATTTTTAGTTTCAGAAAAACCATGAAATTTGAAATAGTTCATTCATTCAATGACAGCTTCATCCATCATGGTTTGTAACAGAAATCTTATAAATCAATCTCTGAAACTGCCAAGCTTGTGAGCACAGCAAACAGAGCCAACGACATTGACCTCTCAACCACGGACCCAGTTATACTTAACCATTTGATTACTAAGTGGTAGATTTATCACCTCTGATTTAGGACTCACGTTGATGCAATATAAAATTACCTATGGAAAGATATCGAACTAGTAATTGTTCCGATATAACAGTCAACACTCTTATCTATCTTATGGTAGTAAAAATATATTTTTATATACAGTCAAACTCGGTAATTACGATCACGGAAATAGCGAGATCTCAAATTTAATAAGGAAATATTCATTAACATTTCAATCGATATTTTTGTCTCTGGTAAAATATTTCTTGTTCTCACGGCGTTAATTTCATAAGGCGTTCATTATTTTAACCCAACCCTCAAAAAATAAATGGTTTTAAAATGGGACACAAAAAGGAATGTGCATTTCATAAGTGCTACGTGGAATGCAGCGGCATTGCACGTAGTCAACCAATGAAAAATATTAGTCTATGGTACTCTTTTAATCCTATTGTGCATATTGCTTTTAATCGGTAACAATTTATTTTTTTACTTAACTCAAAAAAAAAAGGATATACATGATCTTCGATGATGGTGTTTTTTTTAATTAAAATATTAGTTAAGAGTTCAGTCGAAATCTTAAATTAGTTAAAACCGTATTTATTTTTTTATATTTATTCACCGATGTTCTATATTGAATAAGATTGACATAATAACCACTTTTATGTATGGATAAATATATATTTTCATTGCAGTGTTTCAATTGCAGAGCTCATGAGTTTTATACCACCCATAAAACTTCCTTTTTACACCTTACTCCATTAAGAAACCGTACGCTCCACAATGAGAACGGACATGGTTAAAAAAACATCTTATTGGAATATTTTTTGTAAAATCAAATAAAACACAAACCTGATTTATATTAACATCCTTGTTGTTATCGCCATGTCTGAAGCATGTAAAAGGACAATGAAACGCTGGACTGCAGTCGGTGCTGTAAGTAATCCCCATTATCGGATAATCATCCCAGTCCATGAAGCAAGCCTCCATCGCAGGTCGAAACCCAGAAAAGACATCCGTGTCGCTTGACACGTTTGCGGGTTGTCGGGGTCCACCCCCAGCCCCGAGAACGTTCATGTGTGACGCACGAGACTTTGCAACCTGAAGGTTTAGGGAAATCAGTAACCAATTAAAAAAAAAAAATGACTTTCGTTGACATAATTATCATAGCAAATTTTGATCCCAAAACATGCTGTTTGGCACAATTTTAAAACCTATTTTGAATGTCTAGTTTCATTTTGCACGTCTAGCAACATTTACATATAAAAAACACTGAAAAATTAACAAAAGTGCAGTATTACTATTTCACCTGGTTCAAGGTTTTGTTATATACTATACAGGAATTCACCATATTATAAAATTTGATTCCAGATTCAGATCCAAACGTACCTTTTCCAAAATTTTGTAGTGCCAATTGGAGAACTGAGCATGGAAAACATCTCTTTCCTTCGGAGCTAGCCCGGGATTGAGAGCAGCTAATCGCCAGAGAGCGACGAGTTCATCGCATAGTGATGAGCATGCATGTTGGGAAGTGTGGGAATTACCCCCTGCTCCGCCACTGCCTCCACCACCACCCCTCCCACCGCCCCCACCTCCTCCTCCGCTACAGTTGTTTCCCGACCCTCCCCAAGCTACTAGAGCTGCTTTTGTATTGTACCACCATACTAATACCTGCAATATAACAATGACAATATCGTTAATAAGTTTGTTTTTTTAACTATGTCTGATACCAAATGTGGAACATAAGGGAGCGGAAATATCATAAAATACAAATAGTTTTCACAATTTAAAAAAAAAAAGGATTATGACTTTCAGTTTGACAACGTAGAAAATTTTATTTCTAGGATGAGTTGGTTAACCCTCAGGCACGCACGTCTGAAATAGATTTTGAATAATGGCTCATTCACACCCAATGAGAATGAATAGCAGAATGAGAGGCAGATGAACAGATTAATGAGAATTGATTTTTTGTTTTGACCATACCTAGTATCATTTATATGTCCTAGTATATATTTGTTCACCATTTTAAATAGCACTTGGATATATAGCCTCATAAAAATAATTCTTTGTACATCTTTCCAAACTATGTATCTACTTTTTTTTTTAACATTGAAATTGGTGAACTTTTGCTTTCATAAATGGACAAAAAAACAGAATTTTTTGACACGTTTTCTTCTAAATCATTAACAGCTTAGCTTGACCATTTCGAGGTAAAAAAAAAAAAAAAAAACTTAAAGATATATTTTTACTTGCACTGAATCCAAACAAGTATTTTTTCAAATCATACCTGTTCACAAGCCATGCATTCATCTGTAATGATCTCAAGAAGTGGAACAGCATTACGATCTCCCCTCTTGAACATCTCTCTCACTATGGAAAGTAAATTCCACATTCCCTCTGGCTCCCGTCCCCGTAAGGGTCGAAGCAACGATGACCATTCGGCTGCCGCCGGTGGAGCCGTGGTGCTCAAGTAATTCACATCACTGCAAAATAATAAAAAATTAACAATACGGTATAAATCACTGCATTTTTTTTATTGATTGAATTGGTATTTGTATTTAGTAGTATTTAGTTTTGCAAATAATTTTAGGGTTCGACTGTGCTTTATGGCATTTTTCAAATTTCATTCAAACTTACCACAAGCAGCATATCATAAAAATTAGAAACAAGTGCAACAGGCAGATAATCATTTGTTCATTAATATTAAGTTCCGATCAAAACATCTATACAGGTAGTCCCGACTTACGACGGTTCGACTTACGACAATTCGCACTTACGACCGAAAAAAAATAGCATTTTTAAAAAATTTGAATTGCATCACAGGGCACCACAGCAGATTGCTTACGTAAAGTAAAATGATGTTACAATGATAATGCAATTCACATTTGCTCATATGTACAAATTTAACATTAAAAAATAATATAAAATGATTTATTTTATACATCGTCGATGCACATCAAATGTGATATATGTAACTCTGGGTGCATTCTGAGATAGTCGATAAAAACTGCTTAAAAAAACGAAACGGAAAATAACACTTCTATTTATGCACAAATTAGAAGAAAATATTCTATTCAGTATTAGAATACATGTACTTAATGCAAATATTTACTATTTTGAACAAGAAAATGGCATTTTATTGCGTTTTATGTACCATTTTTAATATTTTGCTGTCAAAATATTTTATTAAAAATTATTCAAATTTCATAACCAGGCAATATTTTAGTCACTAGTGTCAAGTTAACAGAATTTAATAATGAGATTCTATGATCACAACATGTATATGAATGTTGTGGACATATTATGATAATGGAATTATTAATCGTGATGCAGAAGATATGATTTTTTATCAAAAAATAATTTATTCATTTATTAGTAAAAACACAATATTCCTTTGTACTTCATTCCACTTTATTTAATATGTCAGGACCGGTTTCGCTTATTACGAGCATCGTAACATCAGCAACGAGTCTATTTTATCACTTTGTGAAAAATTTCCCAAATTTTAATTATGTTTGTAATTACTTTCAATCCCCATTTTTTTTCCCAAAATTTATTAATCTGAGATGACTTTTTAATTATATGTTAGATGTGTTAATTTAACATTTTAATTTTGTGTTATTTTAGAATCACTTTTAATGTAATTGGTAATTTCTTTTCAATGCCAATTGTTGTTTATAACTGTTCATTTTTGTATAAATAGCATTGTTAAATTATATTTCTTATCAGTTGACGATGCTCGTAATGAGCGAAACCGGTCCGGACATATTAAATAAAGTGGAATGAAGTACAAAGGAATATTGTGTTTTTACTAATATAATGCCTTTCCACCAAGTATTGACAGTGAACACCCTAAAAGTGATTTATTCATTTTCCATTTTGACAAACATCCAGACGACAATGTTTTTTTCTATTTTCCTATAGGGTAGTAACCTTTATCTTTAAATTATTACAACACCCAGACTTACAGCACCCATATTTACACAGATCACATAATCTTACTGTCCGAGAATTTGATATTTATTGGAATAAAAATCTTTTAAAAAAACATGGATTTTTAATGCATTTTAAGATTCCCTTGATGTTAAAAGTTATCAATAATTAACAATTGATAACAAAATAATCGCATATTTAATGAATACAACAATTTGTTAATTCTACTACCTGGGCTATCATCAGTTCATTATTAGCTGTTAAAAATTGTATCAAATGTAAAACCATTAATATTTGAGATGTGAATACATGTTTTGACATATTTGTGATGATATAATTCATTTGTGTTCTTTAAAGACATTTTAAAATACATAACTGAATTTTCGTAAGTTGCGCGAAACATTCTTGCGCAGACTTACATAATAGTATGTATACCCAAATCGGTAAAATGTTTTTTTTTAGTATAACTTTAACCACTAAATGCTAGAAACATTTTAATAGCCGATGCTAAAAATTCAACTGAAGTAGGAAACTAACGAACTTTTCACTACTTTGGTGCAGCCTTCAAAATAAATTTTGACTGATTCTTTTTTTTGTAAATAAATCTGAATAATCAGAAACTTTTCTTTTGAGATAATCTCCATTAGGAGTATATGTGCTCTACATTGGTAGTGGACATGGTTATAAAATATCCATATGGTTCTTTTGTAGTTTGAATCATATATAAACACAAACTAATGTAATTTCTGTATATTGTGCACATTTTTACTTGTGGTGTGCCTTGGAAGATAAAAGCTTGCGGAGCACTGCTTTAGAAGGCTGAGAAAAACTGTATACTTAGCTAATTTTCGTAAAATCGTCACATATGTATACCGTATTTGATGTTCAGCAACGACATTTTGTATGAAATTCGACATACGACCAAAGTTCAGGAACGTATCTCGGTCGTATGTCGAGGACTACCTGTATATATAAATATCATAATGGTGCCATAGCATGTGAAACAAATTCAACCATATACAAAAAAAAAGACACGACAAGGAGATATTATTAATCTTCCGGTTGCCAAACCTGGCCACCCTAGACAGTTTTAAATATTCATATTATATTTCAGTAGACAGTATTTAATATTGTTTTACTTCAGTTATACAAACCAAAAATAACAGTAATGATCGAAAAATCCATCATGTAACTCACATTTAAATACTTTGGTGAGGTAGGTTAAAATTCATAATCGTCCGTGTTCACACAACAGTTTTGCAGAATCAATAAAGATATGATTTATTAATTCGATTAATTAATTATAAGAGGAATCAATCATTTTTATTTTTGAAAAAAATCGGTAAACTACTGCTCTTATAAATGGAAAATAAAACAGGGCATGGATTTGCGTGTTGAGCACGCGTCTGTCCTGGGAGTGGTTTTTGATCCGCGTGCACAGCTCGTAAACTGAGCTTGAAGGATTTATTGTGTCGACAGATTCCATGTGTACGATACATGTATGTGTATTTCTGCAGTGGTCTTCCTAATTGGTCAAATAATGCCCTATCTATATGTTATGATGGCTGAAAGTTTTAACAAATACATCACACAAATTATTGTATCAGCCTCATTAATATACGGTGAGAGTGAAACTAATTTGCTATGAATAGCAGAGATAAAATCACTCAACAATGTTTCTAGATTAACTAATTTAAATTTAGAAATGTATAATATATAACAGCTGGAGTTCTATTTCCGCATGCATAAATTTCTTTTGAACTATCTGAAATATGCAATACTAAAAACTAGAAATTTACTGTTCTGTTGTAATTCAAATATTAAAGTTAACATACCTAAAAACAATGGGCGCTGGAACACAGAACTTGATGAGTATTTTGTTAATGTTGTCGTGCAGGGTCTTCTCATCCAAGTACCACCACGTTTGATCATTAGCTGACGCACCAGCTGTCGGATCAGGTGCACCGCAGACCGTATTGATGGCAGTCGGTTGAGCTGAAAGCAATTCATCTAACAGTCGTTGCGCGGTTGGCAGAATCTGCTGCGGCAATTCTGAAATCAAGTACTGCGCAAACTTCTGCAGCTGATCCCGCTGTAATCTTTGCAGTGATTCTGACACAGGAGCACGAAGCGTTACCTGCTTCGGCTGAAATAACAATAATAAAGATGTTCATAAACTTCATTAATTGACTACAAAAAACCAGGGCTGTAGAGTCTAAGAAATAAGACGACTCCGACTCAGACCACAGCTTAAAACATGACTTTAATTATTTTTTTAGGCTTAGTAGCATGCAGTGGCGCCACTTATGACCCTAGCAATTTGAATACAAAATTTTTTTTAAAAGGTCTTGATGTTTTTAAATTTTTTCGAGCACGACTCCACAGCCCTGTAAAAAATATTTATTAGTAAATTTATTATATAATTTAACCCTTTGTACGCCATCGTCTCACCCGTGAGTCGCATTCGTATTGAATACTTCGACATAGTTTTTTCAATAGAACACCATCAGCCTGAATTGTCTTTTAATTAAGTGTCAGATAATTCAATGCTGTCCGCGTCTAACCATGAAATATATTCTGCATGATTGATGGCGATTATTAGACACCATAAGACATATGGCAAATTCTGCGACTAAATAAAACAGAATTACAAAAATAACAGTTGATGAAATAAATACTTCATTGAATATAAAGCTTCATCAGTAGATAGAATTAATTATTTGTACTGATGTTTGTCAAATTTTCAGTGTGTGTTGGCTATTGATAACAAAATTTATAGGAACATATACATATTTAAGATAAGATGGTAATAACTTGATTTTGATTTAGGATGATAGCAATATGTTTTATATGATATCGTGAATAGGATTTTATTTAATCACGCTTGTATCACAATGCTAGGTGTCACGAGTGGTCAATTTCCCTCCCACCCATTCGATCTCAAAAACAGGGCATAACAAGAACATAACGACAAGTCCTGTCCTAGCCCTATCTGTCTATCTTTAATCTCTTTGAAATAGAATAGTTGAGGGACTGACTAATAAGCAGTTCTGTTGAGATACTCTTTGTCTATGTGATTCACATTGGGAGCGAGCATGGTAACAAAACAAAAAAATTAAGGGGAAAGCTAAGATATTTTTGACTAAGAATAAATTAATACAGAGGAACCCCAATCAACTGTTCTTGCATGTTTTTTCTTCCCACAATAATCGTTCATACAGACAATGATTTGTCGATTTCCATCACGATTATGGTTCCTTCACATATATTATCCTGATTAGCTGCTTTTGTTGAATATTTCCATTTCGCTCATAAGCATTTTCAACCTATCAACCGGTTTAAAGAAAACCAAAACTACAAATGACAAAGAGGCAACCGAGTATTTAGGACATAAAATTTAGGAAAAAATATGATAAAATAAAAAAATCTTGTTCTTTCCTGCGTTAATTTTTCCCTTTTTTCGTTTTTTCTAGGGTTCGTAGAATTGGGTGTCACTGTGTTATTATCATTATATTATGCACAGTAAATTCATGAATTAGCAACTAATGAATATTCTTTTCCTTACCAAATGGATGCGATGAAGACACACGGCTACAACATGAGAACACCAATAGGCAGTGGAGAGACAAGTACAATTGCACGAAGAAATCCGACGGCGATCGAAAGTTACGGCCACATTTAAAACTTCACGAGGCTCCGGCATCATCACCACACTCGCTGACAGATGAAAACCTTGGCAAAAAAAAAACAGATTTTTTTTGAACCGATGAACTAGAGGTCTGCACGGGCCAAAATTTTACAAGACTACCCGGCCCGAGCCCGGAAAACTGACGCCCGACCCCGAGTCTAATACCGCACTTGTTACCCGAAGCCGACCCGAAACTCTTTATTTTAGCTCACCAAGAAATTTGAAATCCTCGATTTGCTATACTTTTTCCCAGATTATCTCCGAAAGTCCTTTTTTTTTTAGCTCACCGAGAAATTTGAAATACTCGATTTGCTCTTTTCCAGATTATCTCCAAAAGTCCTTTATTTTTTTTTAGCTCACCGGGGAATTTGAAATCCTCGATTTTTCCCCAGATTATATCCCAAATTCCAAAGCCCGGTCCGGCCCGAGCCCGACTTTCAATTGCGCTTACCCGCCCGAGCCCGTGCAGACCTCTACGGTGAACAAATCAAAAAAGTGAACATTATATGGCAGCGACCTGTACTGTTTTGTTACTGCATGAAATGAAAGCTTTACTGTGATCTACCCAAGTTTAAGTTGAAATAACTAACTTTAAGGGTGTTCACTGTCAGTTCTTGGTGGAAAGGTATAATTTTCCAATGAGAATTTTTTTATTAATCTCAAATTAATTCAACGAGGAATCATTGACTTGATTCTCTCCTATTCAAAACATCAAGAATTAATTGTTAGGCAGTAATAACATTAAAATACAACACAATATTATTCTACTATTCATTTATATACTGACGTCAGATTGTCATGACATAAATAAGTTTAATGAAGCTTTCTATGCAAAGATAGAAAATAATTAGTGACAAATTTACTGTAAAAAATTATATTAAAAACATCGTAAGACATCCAATATCAAGAACCAGGGCACAAAACAATACCTAGTATTTGGTAAAAAAAAAACAAATGTATAGCTGACCAGATTTTGAAGAGAAGAATTTCTGGGTATAGTCCAAATAAAAGCAGAATTTTTATGAAAAATAGAGTACCAGCTTTAAAAAGCCATTCAACTTTCATTAATTTTTATAATATTCCTGATACATTAAAAAAAAGCTTTTTCTTTCATTGTTTTAAAAATATAAATTCTGCCTTACTAAGTTTAATGTTCAATATGGCTCTCATATTTATTTAGAGACCACTGCTTTAGAGAACGACATTAAATTATTTAATTATCAAGAGATATTAACCTATCTGAAGGGCATCTTTGACAGCCGAGTTTCTGAACATATTTTCACCGCGTTGAAATTCATCAGCTGATCCGTTGGCCAGGCACGAATAGAGACGGATGTCTTCCTCACTGTCAGCAAAACTCCAAAAAGCGATGCGCAGCTGCAACTGTTCTGGCACAGGTGGACTCACATGCTCCACTAACTCAAATGGTATATGTGAGGCCACACAGCGTGCGCATAGCTCTGTCAGTGACTGGACAGCTGACCTCTCTGCATAAAAAAATATTTATTACCAATCAAGTTTTATGACAGCGTGTTGATGTTTGAGTTCTGCAGCTCATCACATTTCAACTGTATGCAGTAGTTTGGAGGCTGGACCACTTAAGTCAGTATTTCTTAACCCAGGCATGGACAACCTTTCCTAGGTCTGGGGCCAAATTATCAATCTGTCTCCGAGTCAAGGGCCTAGTCCAAATTATTAAACATAATAAAGTAATATTAAATAAAACACGTTGCTATTTCTTATATGGTGGTGATCTTGAACTAGTAAAGTGGAGCCACTGCAAGCGCCCGTGTCATCTCCATTATTTAATCCCTCCCTAAAACTATTAATTTCTTTCTCCAATACTTCGCCGAGATAAATCAAAATAGCTCGGCGGGCCGGTGGTTGCCCATCTATGTCTTAACCCATCAAGCCCGGATGATGTGCATAGCACGCCAAAAACATGCTTTGTTTTGATGTCTAATTATAATTTTTAAAGTTTTTGGAAATGACACATTCTAAGCACATAAATAATTACTTTAAAGAAGCTATATATACATATGTATACCCAAGTAATATTTAAAGCGATGGAAAAAAATTATATGATATTATGGTTTTATTAATGTCACATAAAAAAAATTGCCAACCATTGATTTCAAAATTATTTTCCTAGTGTCAAAAGAAATGTTTTTTTAAAACAAAAAAAAACAGTTTTTACAAATATTTATTTGTTCATCTATGGCTCATAATGCTATTCATCGGATATAAATCAACCGCTATTCAAAATATATTTTGAGCATCCGTGCCAATTACATCATCAGTATTGCCTAATGCAATCGGTCATCTCTCCTTGAGGTGACCGTTCATTTTTTTGTGTAAGTGTATCTCAGTTCTTGTGCATGAAAATCAGTGCAATATAAAATGGTTTTTATTTCAAGAGATAGATATAAACAAGTGTAAGTAAAGTGTAATTTCCCTTTTACTTTGGGGAAGTGTTGAATAGTTTCACTGCGGTAAAGGGGGCGGGGCTTCTATAGGGTTAAGAAACACTGACTTAAGCCTTCTTGTAGCATATTGCACAACTGATGCACTTCTGTAGTTTCAGCTATCAGGAGTACTGAATGGTGTTTTTTGCGCTTTTTGTTATCCCAAAATAAAAACTCTTGCCATTACTGGAAATATATCATGTGCCAGAAGAGTATTTCTTATCATAACTCTTATCTAGCAACTGAATTTTTCCTTTAAATCCTACTCCCAATATGATATAAATCACATTATTTTCGAAGCTTCATTTGGACTAATAAGTACGTCATTAAATTTTAAGTTTATTTTTGTATCTGTAATATATTTTAAAAAAACCCTGTATATAGTGATTTGATTAGTGTTATTTTATTACTTAGGTCACTTACAAATATTTGTAATAAAAACAAAAAAAAAAAATTTTTAAATCCTGGATATGCACTTCAGTTATATCAGGCCTCCGCAACCTATGACCCATTTGATGATTTCAAGTGACTATAAAATGTGATATGAAAATACCCACTGACCCGAATAGTCCTCTTAATAGTCACATTTTTTTTTACTTTGGCCCCACAGCCAAAAAAAGTTGCTGAGGCCTGCACTAAATGTACAATAATTGTATATGACAATTACACTAACTAAATACTACTCCAATAATAATTGTTCTGGGTAGATGAAAAGTGATTATTGTAGGGTATTAGTGAATAATATGTAACAATTTGTATAGTTGATTATTTAATACAAACATAATAATAATGATAAAAGATTTGTATTATTATTTCAAGTCTCATTCTGACTTTTTTTAGGAAGATGTCAATAAGGAATGCAGAATATCCGCTTTCATGCTATATATTATGTAATTAGCCATACCAAATCACTCATACAAGTGAATTCAATCAATGAAAGTATCACCAAATATACCATGAACAAATAAAAAGCAACAAATGTCTAACCACAAACCCAGGCACCTGCTCATTCAAATAGGTACCTACATATGAACTACCTGAAGTACATTCACCCAGTCAAACAAAAATAAGAACAAAGGATTCTTAAAATTTTGAGACTTTCTTAATGTAAATCATTTAAATGCAATAATAAATCTTTGGTGACATGTTTATCGAAAGTTTTAAATAAAAACATCGAGAAATCACTGTCGAAAGTAACTAAGTAATATTGTGCACAAATACAAATGTCACGATCAAACAAAGAAAGAAACTCGCCTTCCGATGACTTCTTCGAATTTCCGACCCCGAACGCTCCTGGAGGGGGCGGAGGCCTTTTCCATCCTCTCCAATTATTGGAGAGACTCTCCGGCTCCGAACTCCAGCTGCACAAAGAGTCTTCTTCGAATCGGTCCGAGTCGTCAAAGCTAGAAGGGTCGCCTTCAGCTTCCTCCCAGTCGCGTAGCGCATCTTCCACATTGGCCTGTGCCGCTCCTCTCCCAGCCCTGTCATTATTCCGTACAGCACCCGCCACTTTCAGACAGTTTAAAAGGGATACAGGGTTACTATCGGTCACAGAATTCGCCCTATCGACTTTATCTCCGTGACACTCAGTTGGGTTGAAGGAAACACGAATTTGCCCGCATCGTGCTTCTCAAATCTCATCCGGGATACAAAACAAAATTGATATTACAATAGTTTCACCAAGTTTCACTCAGTGCAAGAACTCGCCTCTCCTATCTGCTTTCGTGCCCGTGAACTCCCCCACCGACGACAATAACAAATATGGCTGACGAACAGGGAACACAAAAGATACCTATATTTCTCTTTCTCAAATGTCAATTTGTCGGTATGGTAGAAATTTACAAAACATATGGCAATTTAAAAAGTGGGAACACTGAATAATAAAAATTATTAAACTTTCTTAGATGATTTCCTAGATTTCCTATTCATGACTAAATAATAATAATTATTTAACTTTCCTAGATGGGTACCGATTTTTTCGACAATAAGACACTGTCTTACTTTCTTTCTTGTGCCAAAATATGTGAAAGGCGTTATTTTTGGGATGTGCTACTTTTCAAGATTCAAAATTTATATATAAGAATTATAAATCTAACGTGTTTTAACATTTTATTTTTTTAATTCAGGTGCTAATTTTGAAGTTCATGTAAATGTTTATCGGTGATGTTTAATCGTAAAGAATTTTTATTGAGGTTCATGATTGAAAATGTTTGCTTACATATATGGGTTGATTCAAAAATAATGATTATAACATTTATTTTCAATCTTTCATAAAAGGGCGTTAAAAGATACAAACGTGAACCTTTTTAAGAAACATAATATTGCTCGCGGGCCGCAGAAAAATACGTGTTATAACAATCTTGAAAATCACGCAAGGGCTTATTTTCGGAGAATAACGTATTTTTGGAGAAACCCGGTATATGCCATCACAATAAAATAATACTTTAATATTATGTATTAGATTTTGTATGAGCACTGTATTGTGCGAATATAGAAATCAACCCTTATCTAAAATAATTAGTCTATGGCAACATATTATCTATGATGGCAACCTGACATACATGTTCATAAATAAGCAGAGATAGAAATAACATAGATAAGATACACACATGTTCTCTCTGGTCACACGGCTGATAAATGCTTTGAAAGAAATGTGTTTCACTCTTATGTCAAATCAATCTAATCTGTTTTAAATTTATCTACCAATCATGGCATTAGTCACTGTTTGTAAAGAAAATACTGCCATAGCCTACGGTCTGAACATAAAATGGCAAAGTTGTGATTTGTCGTCATTTCAATCTTTTACCATGCCAGCTCCAATCTTACCAAAAGACCAGCACAATTCCCAAGAAAATGTGGAATGTGGTAACGTTATAAAGAGTATATGTTTTTCAGAAGATGGTGAATATTTCTGTGCGATGACATCGTACAAGCAGCTGTGTATTTTAAATGCTAAAGATTTTACTATCTTACACCATAGTATGCTGCCTAGAGCTGCAAGTAAAATTCGCTTTTCTTCAGACTCCGAATACTTGCTCGTCGCAGACAAAACCGGCGATGCGTTAATTTTCCAAATGAAAAATCTTGATCAAGGTGGCCGAAAATTTTTAGGCCACCTGAGTCTGCTCATAGACGTTCTACTCAGCAGGGACAATAAATTTGTCATTACCTGCGACCGAGATGAAAAAATCAGAGTGTCTTGTTTTCCCAATACATACACAATCGAATCGTTTTGTATGGGACATAAAGAATTCATTACATCCATAGACTTTTTACCACACAATGAGAAATATTTAATCAGTTCTTCGGGTGACGGGACAATAAAAGTTTGGGATTATCTTGTTGGAAAAGAACTATGCACCATTGATGCAAATGAGACACTTTACAATTCTGATGCAGTTGAATCCTTTCAAACAATGATGAAGAAAGAAGATGTGGAAGTAGATTGTTTGCCCATTAGTTATACGTCGTGTTGTAAATTCGATGAAGAGTCATCCCTGATTGCTGCATCTCTGTATCTGTACAGAAATATTTTGATTTACAAACTATCTGGAGAAGGCGCTGAGATTAAATTCGATGTATTTCACACTGTGAATCTTCAGAGTGATCCTACTAGCTTTTATTTAACCAGAGACAAATTATGGGTTTGCTTTCAAAACAATGGTGTGGAATTGCGAGAGAGTAGTCTCAAGGAAAATGAAGAAAATAATGTGAAGCTTCATAAATTATCTTTGGATTCTGATGACGTTAAAGTTGACATCGGTGAAAACCTGATACCTAGTGCTAGAGATACTCCTATATTAGTTCTGTATAAAAGAAAGTTTGATAATCTGCGTGATTATCAAAAAAGAAAGAAACAAAGACTTGAAGGTCAACCTAAATAAAGAAATTATTAGGATAACTGCTTTTCACTCAATAATATACCTTATCTGAGACAGCCAAAATATTTTTACAATTTTAAAGTTTATGTAAACTTTGTTTTGGTGCATTTTTATTTAATTGTGAAAAACTCCTTAAAGTTGATGCCCATCTATAAATTGACTTATAGATAATTATAACTTGTGATAATTACATCTCCATCGGTTTGCATGACATTATATTATAATTGTATTAAATATAAGAAGAAATCAGTGTTGGCACTAGTAATTATTTTGAACCAATAATAAAAAATAAAAATGACATATATTAAATTGAAAGATTTTGAAACACGACATGTATACCTAACATTTATTTTATATTCATTAAATCTTATATAATTTATTATATTTTATTATTGAAATTTTCCAGCTAACTTTAGAACCTCGCAGACCACTAAATTCATAATTCCACAGACCACCCATAAGATTTTTTAAATAAGGTAATTTTTTATAAGATGAATTTATAGCTATTTCAGCATGCGCCATTGTCAGAACTATGTTTAAACTTGCATATACTCTACTATATATACTTTCTTAGAAGAGATACACAACACATCTTGTTATTTGCTCTAACCTTCTAATTTATATTACAATTAAATAAAAATTTGTAGAACTAAATACGTTATATTTTTTACTTTTTTTTTTTTAAATTTAATTGTAAAAAATATTTGAAGTTCTACCAAGTAAATGCTAATTCAATCAATAGATTTTTTAAAGATTAAATGTGTAATGTTTGGAAAAAACGTCAAAGAACACATAAAATGCACCCTGTGAGAAAAATAAAACCATTAATAGTTAAAAATTCATTAAGGAATCAATAGCACAAAAATTGTAAGAACAGAACAAAGAAAGATGGTTTAATTATATTAAACATCTAGTGTTATATATTTTAGTGTTGTCAATGTACTGGCTTGCTTAAAATAAGATTATGTATAATTGACTCCAACGATGTTACTGTAAGACGGAAAACTGCCTATATTTCAAGCTGAGATTGGAACTGTATATTGAGACATTTTAACTTATCCATGTGTATTTATTTTTCATGGAAAAACAAAATTGAACTTTTATTAAGGATGAGACTGTCGTCAGATTTATGGTTAAATTACTATCTTGACATCAGAATCATGGTTAAGATTTAAGAACATACCTGCCTTAACCCTTTCCCCGCGTCACCAAATTTAGCAAGCATGCCCTGTACGCGGCTGCTTTTTTGCGAATTTTGTTATCGCGTTTTCGACTATAAATATTGGTTGTAATATTTTTTCAACTAATCAAATATGTTAATTGCCACCCAAAGTAACTTTTTCAATAATAAAATACAATATATTTCTTGTATTTTCGGTTTAATTCAACAATAATCATTCATCATACAATTGCAGCGTGACGTCGCCATATTGCAAAATACCGCCATGCTAGACCGAGAACACTGCGCCATCACCATACCATGGTTATAATATTAAATTCTCGGAACAATTTCAATTTCATCCGCACTCGATCGCTTATTTACATTATCCAAAATCTTGCATTGGTGACGTATGTTCACGGCGTGTTCCAGAAATAAATTATTTTAGCCTATATTGAATCTTTTTTGACTAATGCCATCTATTGAATTTGGTAAAATAGACATTTAGTAATATTTTCAACCAAGTTATACAATTTTAACACAATAGATAGCTCTTATATAGGGTTTGAAATTTCCATGACATCTATACGTGTCACGCGCACTGAGGGCATGTTCGCTAGGACATGCATAGCGGTCATACGCGGTGAGAAGGTTAAGTCAAGCACCAATGTACAAAAATCTCCTTAATAGCCCAACCAATATATTTTTTACTGAACACATCTTACAGAATGATCTTATGCATCTCTCATCCTTCATTTATGTAACTCACTTGTTTTTTTTGGTAGTTTGCTGTGGATAAAAAAATGTAAAAAAACACATTTCTCTGCGGACCACAACTGTTGGTGTAGATTGTATAATTATCAGTAGCGTTTCTACGTACTCGGCTAGGTGGGCTCAGCCTGACCTTCATTTTTCACTCAAAATGTGTAGAAAAAAAAACTTGAAGAAAGATGACTGAATAAAAATGAACAAAAATTCGGCCGCTGAACAAAATAAATACATTTCTAAGCGTAACTAACCTTTCCCAAATTTATACAATATATTTGTTTTGATTTTCCTCCGTCAATATAAGACAATGCTATGTCTACTTACAATAATACTCTCGATTGTGTTTTGTATTACGATTTTAAGCCGATCCAGCATAAAAAAAGCAATGGCATATATAATATACTATATAAGCAATGGCTCTATACATACTTCATACAGAACAGGCAACGTGACGTCAGTCTGGCGATATCATACCTACGTATTAATAATAATGGCTCGGACTATTTTCAAATTAGTCTGAGCTAAAACAAATGCTTTTTTGCAAAACTCTATTTACACTGGGGAGCAAACAAGCATGATTAGAAAACGTATTTATTTTATAATCATTGGCCATAGAAATGACATCTAATCGTACACGATTGCCCCTTGGTATACAGCCTGCAGTCAATACGTCACACGGGCTTATTCAAACTAGCCCCCCATAGAAAAAATCACTCTTACCAATCTTTGTTCGTTAAGAAATAAACGTCAGAGTTCGTTGTATTCAGAGACAAGTTGTATTGTATGAAACAAAACATGGTAGTTCACTTCATTTGAAGAGGACGAATTTGAGGTTATTTTTTTTACTTTTCTATTATTTCATACTTGCATTAGCTTTGATTTTATTATATAATAATTTATGCTTTGCAGTAGTGTCGTAATATTTTAATTTGCTTGTAGATTAATATATAATATAAAGTGGAAACATGCACAATTTCGTAAATAGTATACAATGCTAAACTTTTCTCTAGCCTACCCAAGATTTTAGATCACGAACCGCCACTGATAATTATATAACTAATAATATTAAACAATGTTGTTTTTACATATAAATGATAGTTACGACATACAATCTATATATTAATAGTCGTTAATGTCCGTCCGTCTGAATGATTGTCCGCGATTTTCCCTCCCCTGCCCCTTCCCACACCCTCCTTCACCAGCTCAGCTGACGCAATATTTTTATTCATACTGAAGACATATTTTCCCAATACACTGTTTATTATTTGACGAAACAAATCATATCGCTGAAAAAATTTCATACAAAAAAACGCCGCGACCGTGGATCGAACACAGAACTCTGGATTACCAGTCGAGCTCTCTATCAACTGAGCTAACGTCATAAATATCAAGGCGATAAAAATACATTATATAAATCAAGCATTTGAAAATGGAACGATATTTGTGATTCACAAACTGACTTCGATTGTTTTTATTCAAGATTGTGACGTCTGTCAAATATGAATGTGGTTTATTTTACATAATATAGTTTCGACAGTTAAATGCAAATATTCCATGTGTGTCATATGTATGCTGAGGGCTATTAAATATTTTACGTTTTAACAGAGGGTATTTAGAATTTATCCCGATAATTTAATAATTTTGTATCTTTTGTTTTAAATAACGAGTAAACGAGTCTATGCTTTGGAAAAGGTAAATTTATGCTCAAATAGTAATATAAATAAAGTAAGCGAAATAGTTTGATAGATTGGGGACAACGAGATTAAAATACGGAAAGTGAGCCAAGTTAGGATGATGGGAAAAAGTGAACTGAACCCACCCTTTTTATTGCATAATTTAAATCATTTTTTCTCTAAAATACATTGTTTATGCTTTCGATGGATTCGTCGGTAACTTTGTGGAAGTTCATTTGAATATAAAATAAAAAATAACTTAGATTATTCCACGTATTGTGCTACAAACTGTGACACATGTTTCGCCTTTTTCAGAGGCATCCTCAGACAGACTTACTTTTACTTACTGAAAGTAAGTCTGTCTGAGGATGCCTCTGAAATAGGCGAAACACGTGTCACAGTTTGTAGCACAATACGTGGAATAATCTAAGTTATTTTGTATTACTTTTTTATGCTTATTTATTGAAAAAACTTTCACATAAAATTAAAAGTTGATGACAGTTCCCACAAAAAAAAATTGAAAACGTAATTGCACTTAAAAGTCAAATGGAAAAGTTTCACCATTTTTATGTTTGGTTCCCTTAAAGACTCATATATTCCTAAAAATAAGCTCCGTTTGGCGAATTAGTGAAGTTAATTTATTCTTATTAATTTGATAAATATGCATTTGATTGTAACATGGAAAATTGATAATTTTGTTTTGATAAAATGTGCAATTAATTTATACCATTTTGCATGTGAAAAATGATTATTAGCAAACTTAAACATTATTTCAAAAATTAAGTAATTTACAATTTAAAACTGCAGGGCTGTCGATATATGCGCCGAGGTCGATTTATGCTACTATGAAAAATGATTGTTAGCAAACTTGAACATTATTCCAAAGATTTAATATTTTACGAAATTTCTGTCACTACGAAAAAAAATGTTAGCAAACTTAAACATTATTCCAAAAATTAGGTAATTTACGAGGTATATTTCTGCTAATAGGAAAAATAATTGTTAGCAAACTCAACATTATTCCAAAAATTAAATAATTTACAATTTAAATACAACAGGGCATGCTGTCGATATATGCCCCGAGATATATTTATTTTATTTTTAGAATTTCTGGCTTATTCAATAAATAGGTTTGTAATTTTCTGACTTCTTAAAAATGCAACAAAAATCCCCCCGTTGAGGTCAACGGGCTTACAGCTAGTAGTTGTTAATTATACTGAATGTTGAGGAAATAATCTTTCATGTAAATCGAGGATAAGTGTATTGGCATAATCACATTGGTTTATATTATTTTTTTAACTAACAGAAGCTATTCATTACTTAGAATACCAATAAATGTACCAGAAGTTTACTTGCATTGTGAAATAATATGTAATTGTATTATATAACTAGCTGACCCAACGAACTTTGTACCGCCTCAGAGTCAATAAATGTTGTGTTGGCTGAATTAATTTAGTTTAAATGAATACTCAAAATGAATTAAGTTCAATAAATGTGCAAAATTCAAAATGAAAAGTATTTTAATTACATTAAAATGATGTTATTCACGTGGCACAGTCGATAGATTTAAAGGAATGCAGTGGACCAACGATTTGATTTTGAATTGCAAAGTTGAAATGGTCCACATCTTTGTTATTTGCTGCAAGAATTGCTCGTTCACTCAACCAATTATGATGTTTGTGATTAGCAATGATGTTCAGGAACACTTTGTTGATGAGGTCCTTCGATGAGAAAAAATCGCAAAAATTCGGCAGAAACGAAATCAATCCATTCGATTCGTCTACAGGAACACGGCCGTTACAGATAGTCAGCAATTGCTTGGAGAAATCTGCGGCAGATGGATCGTTTAGAAATACAATTCGCATGTTTTTCGTCTCCTGAAGTTTCTTCACATAGCGCCACAGAGTCGATGATTAGAGCGTTTGTGCGTCATTGTGCATTCATCTCAGGTGATGATTTTACTTGCTACCAAAACTTTGGTCATTGCGTGTTTCGCAATCTTGCATGTCAGTTTTTCAGTTGTTTAAAGGTTTAGCGGCAATTTCAACACTGAATGAGTCATTCGCCATCCTTTTATCAACGTGGCCGCTATTTCAGAAGAAGAAACTGCTACAGCGATTTCGGATCTCGCACGAACAGTGGCTATAATCAATGACATGAAGAATATCTTCCCAGTTCCACCGGGCGCATCAAGGGAAAATAAGCCACCATTTCCATCATCAATTGCATTCATTAACGTATCGTACAATTCCTTCTGTTGTGGGTTCAACAGTAGTACATTCGATCAAACTGATTGGTTCTCACGATATTCACGTTCACGTTTCAATTCTCGATTGAAAGCGTTGTTCATTCCACGATCTGGCGTTGGCATTCCTAACTTGACTAACAAACTGCCGAACATTAGGTAACACATGTCTTCGATCTAAAGTAAAGCCTGGTTATGTATCTCTTCGTTCATCTCGAGATCGGGATTCCCTGAACTGACACGAATCCGATGTAAAATGTCTTCCGACATGTCATACTTGTACTTGTTCCACAGTTCACATGGATTCGATGGGAAGCATATCAAAATAATGATAGAAACATACATATAAACATCGTAATATTGTTGTCAAAAAATGTATCATACCTAATTATAAACATAACCTTATTTCAATATTATCCGATTTTTTTTATTCTAATCCATACTCCAAATTTAAAATTATTTAAAAGTCGATCGTGTCAGTGCCATCTAGTGTCATCTATCTGAACCCAGCATAAAACAAAATGTTCATTATTTGAAGCTTTTCGTCATTTGAAAACTATGAGAATATTAATTTTCTTTATAATTTCTTTTCCGTAATATTATTTTTCCGATGTTTTAATGCTTATTCTACTATTCTAGCCGGAGACGAATTTAATAAATCAAAGATCATTGAAATCCGTGCAGCAATTCTTGAGATATACGTGGTGTAAATAAGCCCACTTTGTTTTATATATATAGATGAAGAAAGTTGATAGCTTCTCTCAAGCTAGTTGTTATATTTTTTGGAATTCCAATAAATTTAAAACTTATTTATTGCATCTATTATACCACCACTTTCTCCAATATATTTATATATATACATTTAAAACTGACTAGCTGTAAGCCCGTTGGCCCCAACTGGAGGATTTTTTCATATTATAAAAAAAAAATGAAATTTTCCGTCATGTTACAATCAAATGCATATTTATCAAATTAATCAGAATAAATTAACTTCACTTGTTTTTTGTGGGAACTGTCATCAACTTTTAATTTTTTGTGAAATTTTATTCAATAAATAAGCATAAAAAAGTAATTCAAAATAACTTAGATTATTCCACGTATTGTGCTACAAACTGTGACACATGTTTCGCCTATTTCAGAGGCATCCTCAGACAGACTTACTTTCAGTAAGTAAAAGTAAGTCTGTCTGAGGATGCATCTGAAAGAGGCGAAACACGTGTCACAGTTTGTAGCACAATACGTGGAATAATTTAAGTAATTTTGTATTTTATATTAAAATGAACTTCCACAAAGTTACCGATGAATCCATCGAAAGCATAAACAATGTATTTTAGAGAAAAAATGATTGAAATTATGCAATAAAAAGGGTGAGTTCAGTTCACTTTTTCCCATCATCCTAACTTGGCTCACTTTGCCGTATTTTAATCTCGTTGACCCCAATCTATCAAACTATTTCGCTTACTTTATTTATATTACTATTTGAGCATAAATTTACCTTGTCCAAAGCAGACTCGTTTACTCGTTATTTAAAACAAAAGATACAAAACTTTTAAAGATAAATTCTAAATACCCTGTTAAAACGTAAAATATTTAATAGCCGTCAGCATACATATGACACACATGGAATATTTGCATTTAACTGTCGAAACTATATTATGTAAAATATACCACATTCATTATTTGACAGATGTCACAATATTCCATTTCTGAATCTTGAATACAAACAATCGAAGTCAGTATGAATCGCAAATATCATTCCATTTTCAAATTTTTAATTTATATACACTATTTTTATCGCCTTTGATAATTATGACGTTAGCTCAGTTGATAGAGAACTCGACTGGTAATCCAGAGTTCTGTGTTCGAATCCTGACCGCGGCGCTTTTTTGTATGAGAATTCAAATTTTCAGCGATTTGATTTGTTTCGTCAAATAACAGTGTATTGGAAAAATATGTCTTAAGTATGAATAAAAAAATTGCGTCAGCGGAGCTTGTGAGGAGGGAGGGGGAAGGGGCAGGAGGAGGGGAAATCGCGGACAACCATGCAATCATACGGACATTATTGAGTATTAATATATAGATATTTTAATTTTCAAAACCAGTATTTCGGTATTGGAAAACACCATGAATACTGGGATCCCGGTTTCAGTAATACCGGTATCGCAATCCCTACCCTCCATGCATTGAACGGTAAATTTCTTTTAGTCCAACATTTGTACTGACATAGGTGTTATGCATTTTTTATCACTCATGCCAAATGCAGTTTCACAATTAGATGCTTGAAAAAATGCTGGATTTTAATGCAGCCAGAAGCTTCTGATGCAGCAACATCCCTCTTTACCATTTATTAGACATCACATATGAGGTTAAATAAAACACAATTTTCATGTTACTTAAATAAATATATATTTATTAAAGTTTTAATGGCCATCGCATATAGCCTTTTCAGTTGTTATTGATTTTTCATTTTTTTTATTCAATGCAGAATGTATAAGTGATGATGACCTAGCTATCTATAACTTTGTCAAAATCTACATTTTATTGCAATAATTACATGCATAAATAAGCATGAATAATATATTCAGTGGATGTTAAATATTACAATAATTATAAAATAAATATGATAACGTTTTTACAATGATACCACTATGTCCAATTTAATCTCGGCTCGACATCCCGGCTAATAAAAAATCCACCGACTAAACTGCATTTTTATTTGTGACATCTAATTCATATATCTATTCAAATAGTCAATTTATTTAATTTACAACAGGAATAATATAAAATGAAAGCTGGGAAGACTGTTACGAGTCCCAATCAATCTAAAAATAAATTAATCAAAAATCAGTTGAAACATGTTTCATAAATAGCTTCCCGTTTCGCAAGTTTTGTCACATAATGAACCAAAAAAGGATCTTAAATAACTATGATCGATATTTCAAAATAATCAGGCTATGTTGAAACTTAACAGCTTCACAATAAGGGCAAGTATACAAAATAAAGTACAGATTTAGCTCTCAACAGAATATACAGATAAGATTTTATAAAAGAGTAATAATATGTCATCAGTTCAATCTAGCAAATAGCATAACTACACCAAATTAATTGAATGCATCTAGTCTAGATTCGTATGTATTGTTGAATTTAAGATTACAACATTTGAATACAAAATCAGTTGAAGAGATTATTTGGAAATGAAAGCGGATAATAAGTTTCCCCAACATTCTCCATGCTACTTTTATAATGGAACCTCATACCAAAGTCTGAAGTGCGTCTATCATCCATGTGTTTTCAGTATTAATTGCAATGTCATTCCACTGAGAATTAACATTAAACAATATTAAGTTAAGAATACAAAGATACCTTCATAGCAGCCAAGGAAGTGTTGGACCTTTTTCACACAACACAACAGAATTTACAGAAACCAAATGGTTTTAGGTAGCAATTAATGGCCGAACTCTAAATTAAACAATCACAATGATAAATACCTGTATTTTGGATGATCTTTTTTCATGTTTATCTACCACATTAATACATTATATAGAGTGAAAAAATTACCCAAAACATTTCAATATTTATATGAATAATCATTTTTTTTCTATCTTCCATAATATTATCAAATATAAAACAATGCAATACCAATATGCTTCTGAAATATTATTGAACTGAAAAACTTCGGATATGTTTTATCGATTGATTAGATATACTTATTTGTTATTAAGTAATCCGTGTTTGGTTAACATGTTCACATAATATATTGCACCATATTGTTCCAAATATAAACATGAAGTTTAAATTGATTGGCATGAAGCTTTTAAAACCTAAAAAGAGAAGGGTGATGTTAAATAAGTTAGTTGCCTATAGTCATTTTGTTTTAGTAAGTCTATTGAAAACCACAATTTTGTTATGGCAAATTCTGAATGTTAACAAATTCTTAGCAACACCCACGAAATACACATATCAGTTGCAATAGATTCCTTTTAAAAATGAGCTTCAACTCATAGTTTATCACTAAGGTCGGCAAACTTTCAAGTGAGAAGGACCAAAATGCCAAGGAAACAGGAAAGCAAAGTTATCGGAGAGTCATACATTTACAATATATAATATACAGTCAATCCTCTTTTTATGCGGTAGATGCGTTCCACGATATATCGCATAAAAAAAGACTGGACTTCCATATAAAAAATGGGGATACATTCCATGAATTTTAAAACTCCACATAGCTTTGAAACAGTGAGTTAAAATATACTCAGAATCGCATAAAAAAGTTTAGCTTAATAAAAACACAATATTTTTTTGTACTTCATTCCTCTTTATTTAATATGTCAGGACCGGTTCCGCTCATTGAGAGCATTGTCAACTGATAAGAAATATAATTTAACAATAAATTTAGAATGTCGATTGAAAGTAATTATAATTACTTTCAATCGCCATTCTAAATTTATTAATCTGGGATGACTTTTTAATTATATATTAGATGTGTTAAACATTTTAATTTTGTGTTATTTTAGAATCACTTTTAATGTAATTGGTAATTTCTTTTCAATGCCAATTGTTGTTTATAACTGTTCATTTTTGTATAAATAGCATTGTTAAATTATATTTCTAATGAGCGAAACCGGTCCTGACATATTAAATAAAGTGGAATGAAGTACAAAGGAATATTGTGTTTTTACTAATATAATGCCTTTCCACCAAGTATTGACAGTGAACACCCTAAAAGTGAAAAAGTTTAGCAATAAATTTTCATTTCGGGCATTTCGTGACCCGAGCACTACAAGGTTCTATGTGGAAAAAATTGAATTTAGGGTGAACGCCTATGCAGAGCTGCGGTTTGCCAAACCCTGTTTTATCATATCGATGACTCTGACTCCAGCTTTAAAATAAAAAACCAATCTGATTCCAAAGAAATTTTTCAATCATTCAGTTTTAAATTATATATATGTATATCAGATCATCTTTAGTCAGCTAAGCATGCAGTGGCAACACTATGGACTCTTGAATACACATGATTAAATATATTTTTTAGATGGATCCGAGTCGTAAGATTTTTCCGACTCTGATTCCAGAGAAAACCCCCAACTCCACAGTCCTGGTTTAAAATGCCCATCTTGTAAAATGTGTTTTGGTTGATTTGCCTATTTACAAAACGATATATCCAATAACATTTGTTCAAGAATAGCGAATAGTATCATACATGATTGAATATTTACATATACAAACAGTTAAATATTCTAAATATTCTATTTTGAATGTTTAAAATTTGTTTATAATTTTAAACATTTATATGGAACAATATGGTGTGGTATAACTAACTGTGGTGTGACTAACATAGAATTATTTCAAAAGAAAGTATTGCACTGATTTCAATCGTTGTGAAGTCAATAAAATTATTGGATAATATTGTTAAATCAATCAATAATATAATGATGACAAAATGATACAATAATGGAGTTTTAATGACACAATTTATGGAAATTAAGATAACTACTATCAGTTTGTCAGTCGAACTGTCACAGGCGACTTTAAATTTACAGTACTGAAAGACAGATAAACATACCAAGGATATAAAGTAAAGTATTTTTATGGACAGCTAAATAAAAAGATGACGCTGATTAATTCAAACTAATAACTCCTCGCATCACCGACTATTCACGTTCAACAGCTTCTTACGAATCACGAATTATCACTAATCATTACACACTATTCAGTATTCACTATACATTCGTAAAAATATCTTACAAAAAAAATCTGCAAAGCGTGCAGATTTAGCTTGGCACCTGATACACCGCGGATCAGGAATTTAATGCTGACAACAGTAACAGTAGACGCATTTTTCAAAAACACATTGATGTTCAGTATTATTAATGATTTGATACGGTTACATTTTCACACAAACAAAAATAAAAAAGCCAAAGCGCTGAAAATAAGAATGAAAAACTAAATGTATTTTTAAAACAAAATATCATTTACAACAAATCTACACAAAAAAAATATTCAAGTTGATTTAAAATAAGATTCTTATAGTTGATTCACAAGTGGAACGCACATCTGGAAATACATTGCCATCATCGAAGACCGTTTTCTACGATAAGTGGATGCAACGAGAAATATGTAAACCGTGGATTAATATTGTAAACAAGTTGTAGAAATATGCGTGTAATATAATATCACTTTTATATAATTAGGCCTATCGTTTGGTGAATAATAATACATTTTTTTTCAATCGCCTATTGAATTCACCGCAAAGGATTGCCTCCGAGTTAACAGGAAAAGAGGAGTTGGCATTTTCTTTGGATTCAAATACTTCAGAAGTGAAATAATAATAAGCGAATACATCTCGCAGGCACATCTCTAATATTATTCCTCACAGCTATTGAAGTAGTTGATGCAACGTGAGCCCCGACCGGTAGTTTCATTTCTATGTCGATAGACGTGCATATTTGATAACAGTTCAACGGTGTTCTGTTAGAAGAAATACATGCCACTCTCGAGACAGTAATAAATAATGAGCAACTATTGAATGCTTTGTTTATCTAGATTTAAGTACATTTGCAAATTTTCTTAAATGGCTCTGCAGGTTTCCGTTGTGACATCGAAGATTTTCATCCAGAATTTTCTTCAGCGATAACAAGTCCGGGAGGTGGGAGCAATCTTTTATATTTAAAAGCGTTAAAAATACTTTATCCCATAAAGCTGACTTCATGTACCTGGAACAAGAAAACAAATGAACTATTAATACTAATTAACACTAAAGATGTGTTCCTGAGATATGTATGAAAATCTATAAACAATTTCAATGGGATGGATGCTTGATGATGAAACTTACACCAGAACAATAAAAATCAGATTTCAAATTTCAAAATTAAAATAACATTTTAACCCATCCAACTAAGAAATGTTCTTAAAAGATGACTTTCAGATTCTTTGTTGATTAACCAATTAAATAAACTTGTCTCATGATTTAATATACTATTGTTTTATACACACATACAGCCACAGTTTATGGCTTTAATGACAGTTTACTAGTTGATAAATTCCAAATATGTTCTCAATTGCTTGGTAAATTTTTGACAGCAATGGACACTAAAAAATGAACTTGGAAAGAAACAAGCCGATTGTAACACAGGATTGTCTGCTAATATCAATTAAGTTATAATTTACATATATAAATATATGCATACAGTCTTTTATATTCATAATTCATATATATTACATACATTTGGCAAAATGCACAGCAGCAAAAAAAAAGTTACTCATTCACACAATGAGGTGACTTTGAAACAATAAATCACCGTTTAATTTAACCAATTCTCAAGCCAAAGTATTTTTCTTTGTGTGAAAAAAAGTAGCATATAACTTTTGATATTATTTCATCCACAATAATCCTGACTATATATAGCCAGAATTTGATCAATTTTTTAGTATATATTTTACGAGTCACAACACACCAATTTGGCAGTGTCATAAACGGTGCTCCATAGAAAAATTATGCAAAACCAACAAATGCGATTGTTTTTCCACTTTTTTTTTTACATACTCCTTACTCTACTTGAGAGTGGATTTCAGGTGTTTTTGTCAAATTGTCTGTGTTATTTATTTCTATAAAATAGCTTAAAAACTATAAAAAGATGATTCTCATTTAGGAGATTGTTTAGACCTAGGCCATTTCTTCTCTACGTTCCACTGCCCTCCTCGATTGACCGTCTGCATGTAGTTTCCCATTAATATAACATGGACAGTTCCTGCGAGGCAGTACAGGTCCGTTTGGTAAGTCCAAGGTCTACCGTCTCGCATTTCAGTACACGTGAAACCATCCGTTGAAATCACCTAATGCACAAAAAAACAAATTTAACATAATCAGAAACTAAAACTAAAATCATTCTAACAATGGGATATGAAACAAGTAAACCGGATTTCAAAAGTATTGCTGTAGAAAAAAAAAACACAATTCTTTTTGTAAGTGGTAAATGTCTATATGTGACATCTAAAAGAATACATTTTACAAAATTGACTTCATAATCGTTTGTTATGTAAATCTTATCTCAACTTACCTTTTTAAAAGTGGTTTTAGTTGGGAAAAGAGACATATCTATTGCACATCCAAAATCAATCAACTGTAGTGAAGGACTGCACGAATCCAAGTCAGGCCTGCAAAGAAATAAAAAAATAATAAATACTGTCTAAAATGGATTATTTAAAAAGTTTTTTTTAGGACGATGATTTTATGGAGTATTTTTTTGTGTAGTTATGCAGAAAGCAGTCCGTCAATAATTTGCATGGGAAAACTACATATCATACTGAAAACAATTGTAACATGTCAAATCTACCTAGTACATACATAAATCAGCCTGCATGCTTAACACAAAAGTATTCTATAAATGCGTTTTACAGTTTGCGGAATAAACCTTTGAACATAGAAAACGGCTACACTGATTTAAAAACATAAACGCTTAATGAACGTCACACTCTGCCTATAAAGCCAGTTCCTACGATTATTTACAAACATGTTTAATGTACCAGAACTGAGCTCAGTCAGTGATCAGTGCATAATTATTCTCTGTTGTCTTATGTACTAAATTTAATAATTTATCTAGTTAAAGCTGTAAGTCGGTTTTAAGGATGGTTTCAAAATATTATGGATCAGGGTTCTACTACTTTTACTACACTTTTCGATTACTGGCTAGTAAATTTTGTCAGTAATGAATAAATACATTCAATAATAAGATACACTTACACATTCATAAGTAGAAAGTTGTCAGGCTTTATGTCGGCATGAATGATTTCTGCTTTGTGTAAATAATGCACAATAGAGAGCATTTCGCAAGCCAGCAGCATAACTATGTCTTCGTTTATACATTTTGTTGTACTCAGCTTAACCCTATTGGCAACATCTAATAATGACCCATACTTTGAAAGTTCAGAAACAAATATGCTAGCATTGTCACCCAGAAATGCACTGTGAATATCCATGTAGCCCTGGAGCTAAAAAAAAAAATGAAAATTCAATTGAGGATTCAAAAACCCATTTGGGAGCAATTAAAAAATATCATTAATGGTATTTGAGAGGTAGTAGAGTCAATTTAAAGCTTGCTGTATGAGAGGTTTTGATTTATTATTTATGCTACTTAAGGATTTTTTTGTCTGATTTAAAATTTTGCTGATATAGAATGATATTCTGTTATTTGATAGAACACATTCTATCAAATAACAGAAAAATCAAGCATTAAATAAGTAATCAAATTATTCAAAGCATAAAAATTGTAAAATACAAACACATTCGTAATCAAAATAATTCTGTAGTACTTAATAAGTGCTGTATTATATTAAGTGAATGCATGTTTGTTTGATTTTGAGAATGAAACCAACCAAAACTTACTTGAAAAACGAAATATATTCTCAACTCACCATAGCTGAATCTTTAATCCTAGCTTTAATTTCTTGGCATACATAATATTCCCAAGGATGTCCAGGCTTTTGATACTTTAGAGCTACGCATGTGTTTGTAGACAGTTCCAAGCCCCGGGAAACAGTTCCGAAGGTTCCTTTACCCAATTGTTTTTCAACTGAGTATCTACAATTTCCTAACGATATAATAGTACTCTGCTGGAGTTTAGGTACCGATTTCAGTTCGCAGTAGCCCTCGTAGTGATTTTTATTAGGAAACTTTACATATTGCATGAGGCTATTGCACAGTTCATTATTGAACGGATCTATGATTTTAGGAAAGTCTATCTTGGCAGGCCTGGGAATGTCTTGAGTGGTCAATGAACTATTAGAACAGTTCGATTTGAATGTAATTTGACAGTCCATCGAGTTTTCGCTGTCGACATCCATCTGGAAGTTATCCGTGTGCATCGAACGTATGGACTGACGCGAATGCATGGAAGACATGCGGCTATCTTTTCCGGCAGAGTCCCGGCTGTCTTCCGACTGCATCTCGGAGCGGTGTTCAAAATCTAATTGTCTTTTGGACTGATCTTTTTGCTTATCATATAGGCTTTGGTTTGTAATACTATTTTGATTGGCCGATGAAGTTTGCACGGTTCTCTCTTTACCGGTATCCGAGGAGTTTGAATCGTTAGTCGGAGGGACTTGACCTTGCTCGGGACTAGACACATATAAGTTTTTATGCATTTTGTTGGATATATTAGGGCTATTGCTGAACTTTGGTGTATTGGCATCGTCTTTAGGTTCGTTTCGGGCAGTGATAAAGTTGAGGAATTGATTTGAAAATCCAGGATTGGCCGCCGGTGAAGCATTATTTGGAACATTCGGTTTGGCCGCCAAGTGAGGAACCTCATGTCTGACGCTCCTCAGTTTTGAAGTGGGACTTTGATAAGGCAGCTTTTGAGCCTGTTGAGCATTCGTAACCTGAGGTATTTGTTGTGGTGAAGGGAAACTCGGGGAAGATTTTTGAGAGACATTTTGATTATAGATCTGTCTGTTTTGATTAGAATTAGAATGCTGGATATTCGGGGAGGATTGAGGAACTGCAGCTTGCTGAATTTGATGATGAGGGCGGTTGACAGATGACGCAGAAACGTTTGGATAATGTTGGGCTTGATTTGTAGAATTCGCGGAATGGGAATTCGGAGCATAGTTCATTTGTGGTTGAGAAACATTTGCATTAGAAGTATTTTTGTAGGCATCATAGGAAGGTTGCCGCATTTGATCATTCTGGAAATTGGCATACGGGTTTGCAGCTTGAGGTTTTGCTTGATTCTGGTATGATGCATTGTGAACATTGTAACTTTGATTAGCTTGATAGTGAGATACTTGCTGCTGATGAGAAACATTCGAGTAATCGGTCTGTGCTCGATTTTGATACTGTGATCGATTCAAACTGGCATTTTGTTCATGATAGGTTTGTTGCTGATACCCTTGGACAGAATTATCAACGGCATGCGTACTCTGAGGGGCTTGATAAGGACGAGGCGCAGGCTGATAGTTTTGGTAGGCTTGAACGTGAGGGGGACTTTGAAAGGTTGGTTGGGCCGCTTGAGGACTAGCATAACCTTGTCGGTGGTGGACAGATTGATTTTGATAAACATGCTGAGCATTCTGGTAATTCTGGTGGGGGCTAACGAATCCTTGCTGGGGACTGGCGTAACCCTGCTGTGGACTGGTGAAACCCTGCTGAGGACTAGTGAAACCTTGCTGCGGACTTTGAAAACCTCGCTGGGGGCTCGGCAAACTCTGCTGAGGACTCTGAAATCCGGATTGAACGTGCGGCGGGCTCTGAAATCCAGCATGAGGACCGGGAACGGGATGCTGTGGACTTTGATAGCCATGATAGGCAGCCTGAGTGTGTTGAGCTTGGTAAGCGGGATTCTGATATGTCATTCCGTGTTGAGAGTTTTGATGTTGGTATGCAGATCGGTGTTGATAATTCGCATCGGCCGCCTGCCGAGTGGGAGTCTGGTATCCTTGAGGAACGTTTCCCGCATGTTGATTGGGGGTTTGATAACTTTGAGACACATTTGCTACGTGCTGATTTGATGTTTGATAACCCTGAGAAACATTTACCGAGTGCTGGTTGGCTGTCTGATAACTTTGAGAAACATTTGCTGCGTGTTGGTTCGAGGATTGATAATTTTGAGGAATGTTAGCAGCATGATAACCTTGCGCATTCCTCTGCTGAGGAGTGTAGCCATTGTAATTAGTGGGCGCTTTATGATACTGATGATCTATCGTGTGGTATTGGGGATTCTGTTGAGGAACATGCGATTGGGGAAGGGACTGTTGGTTTGGCTGAACGTTGCCGTTGCTTCTGACACCGTAACTGTTGGCAGGTTTGACGTGTCCCGGCACAGATTGCCTTTTGCCATAAGCTTCGATTTCAGCATTATGGTATTGAGTTCCATCTCGACTGGGATCCGCTTCTTGGCGTGATCGCTCATTGATGACGCTCAATGAGGGACCGCAGCTCTCTCCGCCTGCATATCCGGACATCGTATTCCTCATGGTTTGATAGCTGCCTGAAGAACTGGATCCCGATCTGTTAAAATTACATAATTTTTTTGAAAAAAAATTGCAAATCTCAAAATACTATAACCTAGAAAAACAATCATATGATACAGATAGGTTCCGGCTGTGAGCAAATGAAGATCTTACTAGAAAGCTAGATTCAAATGCCAAATATTTTTTGCACTAAAATTTCAATCGCAATCAATTCAAATTATTTAGTAACTTCATATCAAATAAGCGAACAACTTTTTTGTCCACTTGCAAGGATATTTTTTTTAAATAAATCTACATATCGACATCCTTTTTAAATATTGACAGTGCTTTCATCCATTTGATTTTAAATGTTGTCGTGAATGAGATTTATTCAATTCCACATTACACAGTGCGTTGTATTTACTTACGAAATAACCAGTGTATAAATAAATATACACACGAGTCGCTCATTTCCAAAATTACCCTTGTCCTTTTTAATTTTTTTGGGCATACTTACAAATGAATGGGTAGGGAATCTCTATATTAAAATTATAACCATATTTTCCTGAATCAAATTGTAAGAAATATTGTCTATTCTAATTTGATTTAAGAAAATATGGTTATTTTTTTTAAAGTAGAGATTCTCTACAAGTTTTTTTGTAAGTACAGTGGAACCTCTCATAATGAGTAATTCGCATAACGAGCAAAACAGATTGTGGAAAAATGCTCCCTAACAAGCAAAATTTCGCATGAGTGACAGAGTTTTGGAAAGATCACTTTCACATCGTTGCTCGTCTCAACATGATTGACAAGGCGTGGGAAGGGGTTACCAAAAGAACCCTCACTTCAGCTTGGAAGAAGCTTTGACAAGGAGCGTTGACGAATGTGATTTTGAGGGGTTTGAAACAGTACCTGTAGTCTACACTCAACGAGATTATATCTTTGGCCAATACCATGGGACTGGAGGTGGATAACAACGATATTAATGATCTTGTGAAAGAGTAGTCAAGAGCTGGCCACCGAAAAGCTTATGGAGTTGCATTGTTTTTCACAGCAAGAAGTTATGGAGGAGAGTTTGTTGTAAATTATTTGGCATAAATAATAAACTAAAACTTTTTATCGTTTTATGCAGGGCTGTGGAGTCGGAGTCGTCTTTTTTTTACACGACTCCACAGCCCTGGTTTATGCAAATCTAAATCGGATCCCAGTTTGTTACGCTCCTTAACAATTTATTTAAGTATGTAATTTTACTTGAATACATGTTAAAAGTATAAAAAATTGTTTTTTTTTTTTTTGCATGGAACGCATTATTGTACTATTTTACATTGTTTTATATGGGAAAAATTGTTTCGCTTAATGAGTGTTCCACATAACGAGTAAGATTCTGGAACGAATTAGACTCGTTATGAGAGGTACCACCGTATGCCCAGAAAAAATAAAATGGACAAGGTGACTTTTGGAAATGGGCGACTCACTTCTAGTCTTACTATCACAGGCCATGTGAAAAACCAAATAACGAAGGTAGTCGAGGATCGATAATGGCTCCAGATAGATCCTAGCAGTACGACAGTGCTGCTACTTACCAATAAACTTCCAAGGATATGAAAAGCTGTGAAGATGCCCTTAAGGCATTGGGATGTATTTAGAAAATACTCTTAAATACATCAATAGTATCAGCATGTAGCGCAAGTGACTCATTTCAGAGTGTAAAATTGTTGACCAATCTAAGCGATTGAATATACTCTCATCAATTCAAATAAATATTGATCAGTTGTAACTGACATTCATAGTGAATTGTGGAATTAGTGATGTATGTCTTTCTACTAAACTTTTGCCAAAAAAAAGGAATTTGCCAAAAGAGCTCCAAGAAAAGAAATAAGAACAGGTTTTGCCAATCATAGCATAAATAAAATAAAAGGGCATCAACAAAAGTTTTATGCTAACAAAATTACTAATTTTGGGTTAGACTTTCCAGGACCGATGTTTTTCACTAGAAAATGAGAAATCCTAAATAAGGATGCCATTCACAAGAAAAACTAAATGTTTAGAAATGTGACGACCAAACAATCGCACATGAGAAACAATTGAATCAGTGAATAACGAAAAAAAAGTGTACATTAAATGGCTTCTGTATGATGAACATACATATAAAACTGTTATGCCTTTGTTGTTTTGGTGACTAGTGCTAATTTAATTTATCCAAAATAAAAAAACTATCGAGTTAATTGATTTATTAAATATTTTGGCGCCCTGAATTATCACAATTAATAGGAAAATTAACAGGAAAAAGGCTAAATAAAATTTTCATTTAATTAATTGAAACGTGATGTATTCTAATTTTCATTTTACAATAACTAAATTGTACGATTATTTAGACTCATTCATAACAATCAAGTTAGCAAGCAAATAGCATCCATAAGAGAGGTATGGTATGTCATAACTTTTTCTAGTGAAAAACAAGTGCAGCTGTCTTGAGAAGGTTTACCTGATTTTGTTTTAGGTTTAACAACTCGTTATACGTTTATTTTTAAAAAATGATAACGTTTCTCGTGACTATTATCAAATATTTTAAATCAGGAAGTAGAAGTATTAATGAAACCATACAATTCAAAATGCATGTCATATCAATAAAAAATAAACAAAATAATTAGGTTATTTGATGTTAAGTAATGTGACATGTTTTTTCCTGTTTCTTTTCACTCTTTTCACTGTAAAACCTTCATATCTTGTATTATCATTTCATCATGCAGTTGATTTTTTTTCATAATTTAGTGCATTTCATATGGTAAAATCTAATAAAATAAGATTACTTATTGGTAAAGCATTAAAACAAATTTCACAAATAGCAGCAACAAGGCACAAACAAAATCATTAACTGAATGAATTATTTCACAAAATTCCCTAAATTTGTAACCTTTTTTCCATTTTACATGTAACAATAATACATCTTTAAAAATTGAATGAAAGAGTACAACAATAAATATATTTGGAAGATGTTCATTGCCTTAGAAAAAATATTTATTTCATCTTATTTTGATCGCTGTGGTTAAAAACAATTTTCTTTGGAAAGAGTTTTTTACTTATCAAACTGGGCCAAAATGTAAGAAAATTTTCACTACAGGCAACGGCACGGTAGGAGTAGAAAAAGTTGAATTTTTAAAAATACAGGGAAATATTTTTTGTATGTCGCCACTTATTCGACATGGAAGAACGTCCATTGGATGTATTAAAAGCGATATTAGCTAGCTGTTTTCAAATACAAGTTTAACTATCGACCTTTGCTAATATTCAAATTAAAATGCACTACAAATTATTGAATTAATACCAAAGCGGCTAGCTACTAACAAAAGAGAATTTTTGGGTAAAAATAAAACTCAAAATTTGTTAGAGTGGAAAAACTATAATTATTAATAACCGATAAACATAAGTATTGGTTGCAAAATTAATTAGAAAAAATCATATGAAATAATAAGAAAACATTGAAATGAAATCAGATCTGCTAGTGCCACAACTTACGTATGTTTGACAAACCTGTGCTCTCTTGTAGTTTCCATAATGACAGAGAGTCCAGTGCCGTCGATACCGTTGTTTTCGGATGCGGCGGCAGTTCCGTTTTCACCTTCCTTGTTAGTCATTTGGTTGACGTGTTTTACACCGCCGTTGTGCCCCAAAGAGTTGATTGTTAGGCGTTCGGCCGCCTCATCAGTGTCAGCAATATTAAACTTTTTTACATTCGGGGTTTTATTGTAGTCCACGTAAAAAGGTTTCTTGAATTGGTTATTCTGTGGCGTACTCGATACATGTAGATTGAAATTAAACATCTGGGTAGAGCATGATTCATCAAAATTCACCGTTTGCATTTCCTAAAAATTTTAATAAATGAAATTGAAACAGGATCAATTTTGTTCAACTTGTGAATATTTTCAACTGTTCAGTTGAATTAAAGCTTTTTAGTTCTAAAAAAAAAAAGTTAAGCTAGCGGTTAACTTGAGGAGAAAAACTCAAAAGTATTTCAATAAAGATTATTTAACCCATATTATACCCTAAGCCTGATATATCAATTTTCAAAGAATCATCAAATTTAAAATATATTTTATATAAAAGTTGGGTTTTTGCTTTTTTATGTTTAGTTATTATATTGTTGAAGTAATGAAATGAATAAAAAGTAAATGCTTAAATGCTGGTTGGTGAAATTAAAAAATATTACTATACATATCCCAACCCGAGTACTGCAAGGTTCTATGTGAAAAAAATTGACAAAACAAATTAGCAATGTATAACAATAATGGTACTTGGAAGACTGGCGCATTGTTACTTTTGTTTCATCAAAAATTTTCACATAGAACCTTGTAGTACTCGGGTCGCGATATGTCTGAAAAAGAAAAACACTTTTTGTGGTAAGTTTTTTAATTATTTTCAATTGCTGTATCATTATTTTCTAAATGTAGATCAAATCAATTATAATATTTCTCAATAAAATTGAAAATACATAACCAATATACTGTTATTTTCTGAATTCTTTTTTTTTTAAAAACAATTATATTATGAGGTATTTTTGAACAATGTAGTCTAGGATAAATAAGGTTACATTAGCAAGTATTTACAAATGTCAAATTTACCTAAATAAAAAATGGCTAATGAAATTTTAAGCATAATCTTCTTCGGAAAATTTGTAGGTGTAAAATCATGCATGCGTAATAATACTTAACATAATATCTATGTGCAAAAGGATAACTGCTTTAAAGTTTACAAAATTAAAAATCAGTTGAAAGTGTCTAAATCACTACAATGAATATATTATGATTATAGGAGAAAAGAAAACAGCTGAATAGACGCCCATTTATTTTTACACACAGATAATAATTAAGTGCGTTCATATTTCACAACAAAATAAACGATTCAAATTCCATGTTTTATGATAATTATTTTTTCCTGTCACCATCACTAACTCAGATAATGAAGCATGGTGCATAAATTATTTATTTGCAAACCAAACAAAACAGTTACTCACAGGCATGGCGTTTCCTTGCTGCATATAGTGACCATATTCCACATGCTGTTGTATATTTTCTTGGTCGAGTTGACTATCTTTTGGTCCATTGGACTTATTATAAATGGGATCTCTAGTTGTGCTCGTGTTGTGATTTTGAGCGGCTATTGTCATAGTATGATCCTCGCGGAGTTCAAATTTGATAGGTTGATGCTGAGGCATAATCGGAGGTGGCGCAACGGAATCTGAAAAATGTACGACCATAATTTAACGATCCAAAATCAATTCTTTTTCTAAGATCAAATCCAAATTCCAACCAATCGCAATACATTTAGGGAAAATTTTGGAATTAATTCAGTTTATAACAAAATCAGTTAATGTTTCAAGCATTAAGAATCTATCGTGGACTTGTTATATTTTAGAGGAATACAAAACTATTTAGTATCACAACTGATCGCCAATGTGCCAAATGTAAAAAAATCAAAATACTAACTCAAAAGGAAAGAAATCAATAAACAACAACATAATTAATTTAATATTACTATTCGTCACTTTATTGCATTGAACGTGAACCTATCTAAATGTGTTGCCAATTGCTTGATAACTAATAGTCACGTTGAAACAGAACAAACCGCACCACAGACAAGTTGCATATTGCAAATCGCCTAGTTCAGGGATGGGGAACCTTTTCTTCTTTAATGGCCGCATTCATTTTTCTGATTCGACATAAGGTCGCAGTAAACATTGACTAGGGAATCTTTGGCCGGAAACAGGAATTTACGAATTAACATAAATTTACAGAATTACAGGATTGGCCAGAAGGCCGCACCAGAGTAGCCAAAAGGCCGCATGCGGCCTTAAAGCCACAGGTTCCCCACGCCTGGCCTAGTTTGTAAGAAGAATATAATTAAAGTCGGAAGTATTCTTACCATCTCCGGCAAATAGATTCAATTCCCTGATGGCCTCCCTGGTGTGAACGGTCATAGAATCGCTGTGCACATTGGCCATGAGACTTCTGTTGAAATCAGCTACTAAGCTTTTCTTGGGAGCGCTATTGACGTATTGATTTTCAATACTCGAATTATAGCTGAGAGGGGCCGCAGCATTGTTCACTTGCATGTTTTCATCCTTCATGGTGTCAAATTGCTGCGGCTTACTCATATCTATATACTCAACGGTGTATCCTTCATTTTGCTCCAGGACAACACTGGTGTGGGCATCCTCGGCGTTGAGAATCGAGTTGGATTGGGCAATGACATTCTCCAGATTGAATTCAGAGCTGACAGGCACAGCCTGTTCGCTGAATTGACAATTGGAATCGAGATTAACAAGTACCTTCGGTTCCCCCGGAGACTCTATATTTTGGACTTTAGTGACATTCTGTACGGCCAAAGGTGCATACTGGTAATTAATCTGAGGGTTTTCCGAATCCAAAGCACAATTCGCCAAAGTTTGAAGAGCGTTGTGTTTGATGGAGTGATGCAAACCGCTCGCTTTATGATTGAAGGGCTCCGTGATTGCATTCAGTGTTTGGCGGTAGGCAGCAGAAGATTTATGGTCAGCAAAGTATTTCCGAGCTTTGATCTCTTCCAAACTAAATTCTTTAGTGCCACTTTCCGATTCTTTGTAAACCTAAAATATGAAATAACATAAATATAACAGTTCAACACGAGATGACAACAGCGTAAGATGGATGACTCGAAATATAAATATTATACCTCTTTCTTATTATACATTGGTATTTTTGTAGGGTCAGGTGGATCCGGCACGCACATCGGCACTTGAGAATTTGAGAAGTCCTCTACACAATAAGGAAGATGGTTTGCAGATAAAATTATTGCATCATCTTCATATGCTGCAACACACAGAAAGGGATACAGATATTAAAATAAAACTTCACTACTCCTCAACAAAATTATATGTTTAATTTAAAATTAAAGTGCATTGATTGAATAGTTTTGTAAATAATATTACGTGTGAAAGCTAGAGGCGCTATTGGTAATTTTCTGGCTGTGCCCATTTTGTTCGTTTTAGTTGTGGAATTGGTCCACATGCCAACTTCTCTCTGATTCTCCTCAGCTGTACACGATTGCACAAGAGATTGAAGGGGTGTAGCAGCAGCTTCCTCATGATGCGGAACATAACTCGACGGGCCAGGATTATCCTTGAATATTAAGATATCAATTTTCATTGTATTCCTCTACCAAAATATGCTGTGTCAGAAATAAATATCATTTTTCAAAATAAAAAATCTGCAATACCAATACATAGAATAATATTTTAAATAAGCATCAGAAGTCACCTGTTAGGGCATAGGTTCCCAACCTTTTCCGGGTGGCGACCCCTTTTTATAAAAGCCATGTGACTCGCGGACCCAATGCAATTGAAAAGGGTATTTTTTTCAATAAGGTAATTTTAGTTGACTGTAGTTTTAGTGTTGTTCAAATCCAATATCGAAAAAAGTTGGCGACCCCCAGAAAACTCGTTGCGACCCATAGGTTGGGAACCCGTGTGTTAGGGGCTGGTCTACAATTAATGTCGTCGGTCATTTATGGCATTACCTGATGATAAGTGCAACTGCTGTCGTTGTGTTTCGTGATTTTTATTGGCATTCTTGGATGTGGCGGATATGGCGTATCAGTATTTGTGACGAGACATATTGATGGGTGTTTTATTAAATAAGTCAAAAAATATTTATATGGTTGCAATATGAAGTTTGAAGAGTATTTAAGACTCTTAAATACTCTTCAAAGTGAATCAGTTTTTGACCATTAAAAAAATACATTTTTAAAATTCTTATCGTTCGAGTAAAGTAAAACTTTCTACGTTTAACTGATGATACATTGATAATTCATTCTCTTCTTAGTTAAATTTTCGACAAAACGACGCTGCAATGCTCAAAAATATCTAAAATACTACATCTAGGCGCCACATGCAGTACTTCTACGCCACGCACGGCGTAATCACAAGACCACACTAGTTCATTTACATAGTAAGCATTCATCGGTCACGTGCGAAGCCACTCGGCCGACGGTATTAATTTTAGACCAGCACCCAACAGATTCCAAAAATTTCTTTTTAGTATTGGTTATATGTAATTCTAGCATAAAAATAAAATAATACAAAACATATCTCACAGTAAGTATTCTGAACAACAAATGTTTTTAACTGAATTGATACTACGGAAGCGAGCATTACCTGATATATATCCACCATAACATTGCTGCGAGGTAGTTGGCCCGCTAAAGCCTGATTTTGACGCACAACACCTGGTATAACACTCTGAATATTGTCTCCAGTTCTCTGCGAAGGCACTGTCGCAATGTTTCTTCTCTTAACAGTCCTAAGCGATGTTAATGCAAGGCGGGTTTCAGCTAATGCCGAGGCTGCTTTCCGCTTTGTTGGGGAGTCGTCGTGGAGCAAACGCTGGGCATACCAAAGTTGGAAGTTCCTGCGAGTTGAAATCAAAGTCATACAATAAATTCCTTCTAAAATATAATTTCTTTAGATTTGTAGAACGGGTTGTCGTTAATTGCATATGTATATTTAAGTGATTATCTCATATTTTATACCCGGGCATTGTAATTTAACGTCATATTATACAAATCTTAGCAGTAAATATAGTTCAATGATAGCGTTTAAGATTAAAATCCAGTGGTGTAACCATCATACAGAGCCCTATGCGACGCATAAATGCCCCTGTAGTCAGGATACCCCAAAATTATATCCATATTTAAATTTTTGACAAAAATTAATACCAAAAAATGAATCATCCCTGTCAAACGAGTAACTGGTGAGAGCATTTTTTGCCTGTACATGCGGAATAAAAGTAACTGTTTTTTTGTTGTTGCCAGCTAAAAACTCTCAGATAAAGACGTATACCATCCCTAATCCGTCGACACCTGGGAATTTACAACTCAAAGTCGTCCAGATGAATTAAAAAAAAAAAATAAGGGGTCTTTGGTAACTTTAGTGTATGAATGAAGATTTTCTAGTTACACCACAGTTAAAATCCCTATGGTTCTACAAAATTGAACGCTTAGAATCACCAAACAAATTTACCTAACACAAAAACTATTGGTAGAACCATGGCAATGACAATCATAAAAAATCTATATATATATATATTACATATAGAGATATTACATAAAATTACTAGGTCATCTGGGAATTCTTTCTCCCAGGCAACAGCCACCATCTCGTATAATATTCCGAAATTTATGGCTACCCAACGTACGTGTAAACAATCAATGATTATTATTAAACTTGAGATAACTTTAAGGCTGTGGGGTCGGAATCGGATGTTTTGTCCGAAGTCAAATCTTAACTCATTTGAAAAAAAATTAATGATGTGTATTCAAACCACAATAGTCCATTGTGTTGCCACTGCATGCTAGGCTGACTAAAGATGATCTGATGGTATACATATGTATATATAAGTTAAAATTAAATGATTGTAAAATTTCTCTGGAGTCGGAGACGCGTTTTTTTTACATGACTCCACAGCCCTGATAATTTACATAGCTTTGTTGCACTACACAGCAGATTAATTTTAAGAGATTTATTAACAATTACTCTTCAATATGTTCAGCAGTATCTTTGTGGAAATTCGTTTCATTCAAATTCATTTTCATCTCAAAGAGGGGAAACACTGTCTCCCTGATTTGAAATGGCAATTCTATTTGAAATCAGGCAGATACAAAACTTTGACATTATATAAATTGTAACATTTTACAGCTAACTGCGTTCTTAACTCATTTTCGACATTTTGGTAGTTACAACATCTTGACACTAAGACGTCGATATGAAAGCTGAAAAGAAGTAAGACGTGGTGTATCAAACTACTTTTACTGAAGAGTGATATGAATTCTGGCAACGACTAAAGACCCATAAATATACGATGATGACTAAACTTACATGTGTGCTTCTTCGAGTTCATCGTTCGGTTGGGCTTTCGCTCGCAGGCCCAGATTATATACTTGGTCAGCTTTTTTATAATCACTCGCTTCTTCACAATAGCATGCCCAAGCTCTATAGAGTTCAGAACATGATGTGCCTATTCCTCTATTGTAGAGTAACTGATATCCTTCCAAGGGATTCGGGGAGTAGTCAATCTAAGCACACACAATCTAAATTAGTATTGTTTTGAAGATAATTTCTCAAGAAGATTACACAATTATATGGCTCCATGAAACTTGTTGAAATGAACTTTCATTTAAGTATAGTTGGATTATGCAGACAGAATTGAAATCTATAGGTCTAATGGATTATAATTTAAAAGTGTAATTATTTTTTATTATGTGTGAGTTAGCAAGCATTTCCATTCAGCGATGGCAATTGAATTGTAGTAAATAGTTGTTGGTGACTCTTGGTGTGCGTCTATGAAAGCCAGTCAGGATTTACTGTCAATGCAGAGATTGGACAGTCTAAAAAATCACCATAATAGTGAGACAACTATCAACTAGTGTGTATATAGAACACACCGATTTAAAAAACGACACGTACTTAGGTAGTGCTGTTTATTTTCTAATTATTATTAAGACTATAATTTCATTTGTAGATATACTCAACAGTATCTTGTTAAACGAAACAAACGTATTTCACTACTGCATAAAAATATCACTAATAAAGATTACATACATATTTTATCCATAATCTAACAAGTCGTCTGTCTTGCGTGTAACGTTCATCATTTTCAAACTTGGACAAGCAATCCTTGATCAGCTTGTCAATTTGTCCTTCGTGTCCATGTTTTGGAAAACACTGCTCGACCCACTGAATGTAGTTGAACCACGGATCCAGCGGATCAGGTCCATCATAGTTTTGAATGATGCTTTCATGCTCCCTGCAAGTATCATTGAAAAAAAATTGAGAACTGAATACATTCAGACATATACTAATAGGAATCGAATGATAAAACGGAATCAAATGGTCGAAATAGCTCATAAGAAACAAATACATCGTGAAAATACAGTCGATGACAGCATGTGTCAGTTAAAATGACAAAATGTTATTTGATTGTGAGGTGAACTAAAAAGGGAGATTAATTGCGTTTGAAACTGTGCTATCGATGTTTACAACCTAGCCGAAGCCAATCATATGAAAATTTTCGTGTAAAAGATACAATAACAATGAACAAGCGATCATAACATTGAAGCACCACCCTTCCATTACAATGTCGATTGGGCTATAATCGGTACTCACTCTCGTTGTAGTATCAACTGTTTCTGGGCATCAATATCGGATTGTGCTTGGAGAGCTGTGCTGAGTTGTGAGACGTTTCGACCGCCTCTGAGAGGCTGGATATTTTCTTTACTTATCACAATATCCATTCTGGAATACCACTTTAGAAAGCTGACAGCTACGAACTCACACACATACTATATTGTCAACGATGGTTTGAACGAGTATTTAGAGTTAAGATACAACTATACATTCAAAAAATGTTGAAACACGGTTAATCATTGAAAATAATTAATACATAAGCCATGTCGTGCGAGAGGAGTGCTATATCAAAAAACGGTTGAGAACGAAGTGGACATTTCGAACAAAAAGGAAGTTCAAATCAGAACACTAGCGTCATTGCCATTTGAAAAAAAACGGTTTTTTAGCGCTTGGTCAGTGTTTTAGGACCAGCGAGTTGTGTCTTCCCCTCAAGCAAAATTTTAAGTAGGTACCTAGTGTATCTTCTCAAAAACAAATTCTCGAGAATTTCATTTCTCATTTCTCGAGAAATGAAAAAGATACTCTCCAGAAATAAAAAAGTAAACGGTTAATATAAGCAGTTAAAAGAAGAAAGGGATATTTTTGCCATGACTGCACTTGAACACTGTGATTTGCTCCAGCAAGCTCAAGTTTTATAACAAATCAATAAATATCTAGGCTATACAGAATGTTTTGATTTACACTTGAGAACAATAGATTTAATAAACTCCGAGAAAGATGCCTCTGAAGGAAACTACGGAATTCTAATTGACCCACACTTGACAATTGATCATTAGCGTCGAACAGTCTTTTTAAGCTAGTAGGTCCCGACCTAAAAATATGCTGCGGCTTTAAAGTGCCAAAAAGCAATATCCAGCAATTCAAAAGGAGTAATGAAACGATTACAAATTTTATAAAATGAAACTATGGCCAAATTAGAATCTAAACTGGCAGTAATTCCAATTCCATCACCAACTTGTACACTGCTACTCAGCGATGGACTGCCAATACGCTAGCAAAGAGACTCGCTTAATCTCAAAACAATTCTCGGTGTTCTGGGAAAGGAGTGAATTTTTTTATTGCTCTTATGCAATTATATGCAATACTTAAATAAGCAATCGATTGTTACTTAATACACTTAAAATATGTAATAATCTGCATTTTACCGTGAACTAATCAATCTTAATGGCTAAAAATGTATTAATGTGAATACAGAAGCTATCGTAGATAATATATAAGTAAGTAAGAAACGAGGGTATTACTTGCAAACACAGCTCATTCCAAAATGGTTAAAAATGAAACTTGAATTTAATTTTGAAAAACAACGTACATTTTAAAAATATATTTAGCCTTGGGATTATATTTAGGATGTTTTCAAGCCATATTTGAGACTGATTTCTAAAAAATACTTTCAAAATTTGTTTTTATCTACTAAATTACATTTATGGTTCATGTTTCCACATCTTTACAATAAGTCGGATTTGCAAGTAATACTCTCAAATTGTGGCTATGTACTAATTTGATCTGAGAATACTGTTTTTTTTTAAATTAAGAAGGGGCTCGTCAGTCTTAATCAAATTTAACAAGGGGCTCGTGCGAGCCCTTCCATGCCCTCTCTAGCTCACCCCTGCTGTTACTCGCAACTCTGATCAACCCGACCTTAACGAGCTGAAAATATACTTATTGATGGGACCATACTTGGAGAAAAAGCTATAAAAAATCTAGCGGGCGAGAGTGCTGCTATGGACCATGATACTATGAGATCGTTGAAGAATACGAACCACGAGATATTTACGGCGGGCCTTTGAGGTGTCAAGCTGCAAAGAAGCAACTACTCCGCAGTTTGATTACGCGAAAGCAAAGTGGAAGCTCTTTAAAAAGTTTATTATGCAAAATATTCAACTCACGTCGAAAACTCTGCAAACGGAGGCAGAGATTGATTCAGCAGCAGCTGAGCTGACTGAAACAATTCTAACGGCCCGTCGTCGCTACGTCCCTAAAGTAAAGCCATCGAACTCGCGAGCCGAACTCACGGACAAAACTCGCGAACTCATTCTTAAACGTAATAGACTGCGCAAAGAATGGAATAAAACAAACCGCGAAGATCACTTTGTCAAACGTGAGATTAACTCTCTCACGGCTAAAATAAAATCCACGGTCAAAAGCCACAAAAGTGCCCTCTGGGAGGACACCCTCACAAGTTGTCGGATATACACCGACGACCCCAGAAATTCACTCTGGGCCCTCGCGAGACGCATAAAAACGTCTTCATCTGTTATCAAGCCAATCAGGCCTGACCCAACCAGCGATAAGTTTGTTTATTCCGATCTCGAAAAAGCCAATGCACTCGCCGATGCATTCGTTAAAAATTTTGAAATTCAGTCGGACACGGACATCGCTACGAAAGCGATTGTTCAAAAATCAATAGAATCACTTGCTGCGCAAAACATCAACCCGGATGATGTAAAAATCGTAGAACCGGTAGAGATCGAAAAACTCATCAAAACACTCGTAGTCAAAAAAGCCCCCGGAAGGGACAACATAAACAATACCATTTTAAAACGACTTCCTCAAAAGGGAATCATTTTTATAGCCAAAATTTACACCGCATGTCTTTTACGTGGCTATTTTCCAGTAACGTGGAAAACGGCTCACGTCGTCGCGATTCCAAAACCCAAAAAAGACCACTCACTAGCTGTCAACTACAGACCGATCAGTCTACTCGATTGCCTCAGTAAACTACTCGAGAAAGTGATACTTGAACGCTTTCTTCCCACCCATAACCCTATCCTCCCTGAATCTCAATACGGGTTCAGGAAAGGACTCTCAACCACCCTTCAGCTATCCCGTATCACGGGTCAGATCACCGAAGACTTTTACAGAGGCAGAACCACCGGAATGGTACTGCTCGACCTGGAAAAGGCATTCGACACGGTATGGCACGACGGCCTTGTCCACAAGCTCGTTGTGACAAACACTCCCACCTACATTTCAAAGATCATTCAAAATTACCTGAAAGACCGCACTCTCTACGCAGCGGTAAAGAAAGAGAAATCTTCTCTCCGCACAGCCTCTGCTGGGGTACCCCAGGGTAGCCTCCTGGGACCTAGGCTATTTAACCATTTTATCTATGATCTCCCGCACCCTACGAACTGCTCCGTCGCTTTATACGCAGATGACACAGCAATCACATCCACCCACAAGGATCGAGACGTAGCGTTACGTCGCCTTGAGGCTGGTACGGCCCAGCTGACTGACTTCTTTTGTCGCTGGAGGCTTAAAGTAAACGGCGCAAAAACAGAGGCGATCCTCTTCACACGAAAGCGAGCTAACAAAAATTTTAAAGGGAAAATCACCGTCTGTGGTATTCCTTGCGCATTCAGTCCAGCAGTTAAATACCTCGGGGTATACTTGGACTGTTCCCTCACTTGGTCTACTCATATTGCAGAAGCTAGACGCAAAGCACACGTTGCAATCGGTGCGTTGTACCCAATTTTCAACGCCAGAAGCTACCTTAGCATGGCAAATAAATAAGCATTATACAATATGGTCATTAAGCCGACCATGTTATACGCCTCCCCTACAGGGGCGGCGCCACCATACAGGCGAAATAGGCAACCGCCTAGGGCGCAAATCATAAGGGGGCGCAAAAATGGAGTATAAAAATTAGTTTACATGCATATTTCAATAATATTATACAATACATTTTATTTTATTTTGATGTTTGTATCTGTTTATTAACGTTATGTATCGTAAGTTATTTTAATAAAACAACAAAAATGCAGCTATTTGCAACCCTGACACTTTCTTAACATATTTTAAAAATATTTGTATGAATATACATGTGCACACATGTTTTGGTTCTCTTTGTTTTCTATCGACCGTTTTTGTTACGACTACGACCTTTCCGAGAAGTCAGACTGTCCGCACCGAAGATGAGTTTCCGCTTACGATCTTGTTGCAGCATCGCAGATGGCCATAAGTTGACAACACATAACCGACATTTTTTCAATTTTTTGACAGGAGAGCCAAAAAACTGTATAAATAAATAAGTATTGGGAAATCTATGAAAATGAAAGACACTTTGGAGAAAAATTATTACATATTATGTATATTAAAAATAATCTGTTAATCTTAATTAAATAAACTTTTTATTAACAAGAATTTTTGATAAGAGTTAACAATTTTAATTTTATTTCTTCTTTTATGATGATACGAGGAAACAATTTCAAGTATTTTGATCTGCATTTTGATAATTTTAAGTATGCACCTGTTTTAACTTCATCCACTAGAATTTTTTCTCACCTATTTTCAAATAGTAGGAAAACGATGTGGCTCTTCTAGTATCTTTCAGTTTCTAGTCAGTTTGGTGGGCCCTTTTTTCTGTTACGTGTTTCCAACTTTAGAACAATTTCAATGAAATATTTTTGTAAATTACGAGATGTCAATATTTTAATAGAGATTGAAAAAATAAAGAAAATGTTATTCATAACTCATTTTATGAAAAAAATGTCGGTTACGTGTTGTCAGAATACACGTGGCCAGTATTTTAAGATTCCGTAAAAAGTCAATTTTTTACGAAACATAAGCACTATCCAATGTTTTGGAGCAGTGATTGGGAACCCGCGACCTTTTGCCTACTCTGGTGCGGCCTTTTGACTTGATCGGGCAATTCTGTTATTTTTTGTAATTTCGTAAATTCCTGAGATTTCGGATTCGAATATTTTTGGAAGAGTTACAAAAAGGTCCCACGCTAGTAATTTTGGAAAATCCGCAAATTTCTGTGATTTAGAAAATGGGATGAAATTGTTTCAAAAATCCCATAATTTCAAAACCGCCGGCCAAAGATTCTTTATTGTGAATGTTTACTGCGGCCTTATGTTGAATCAGATAAATGAATGTGGCCTTTACAACATAAAAGGTTCCCCACCCCTGTTTTAGACCATTTGTGTTCACTTTATATTCGTTTTTCTCTCTGAAAATTAATCGAACGTCTTGTTTGAAAGGAGAAGAAGGGGATGATCAAATGTATAATTGTAATTATTCTGTATGTATGTATTATGTATGTATAATTGATAGTGACTTAGAATTGGATTTTGATAGTGCTGATGACGTATTTTTACAATCAATTGAAACAACTAGCAATGTACCTAAAAAGAGGTAATATTTTGTAGACAAATACGTAAATATGCGCGAGTGTGAATATGCCTTTAGATCAGTGATGCACAAACTGCGGCCCTTTTATAGTTGTGTGGCGGCCCTTAAATCTTTTTCTCAAACATATTTTTTTCACGTAAAACATTTATTTAATAAATGTAAGTAAGTTTTTTCTTCAATGATGGAGAATAAATCTGTTTATAGAAACAGGCTTACAAATATTATGTCAAATTAAAAAAAAATAGTTAAAAAATAACAAATAACAAGAACGCATTATGTTATGAATTGCATATAAATGAAACATAGATATTTCACAACGAAACGATTTTTAATAAGCATGTACTCATAATCCTTTTTGCATGGATTATTTATTTTCGAAATAACACGGTCAAAATAAAATAATAGAACCTATTACTCATTTATCTCAATTCACCTAATCCTTTTTACACGGTTTTAAGACTGTTATATTTACATGGAACGTGCATATCTTCTGTATAACATTGTGCGATTGTGCGTACTTTAAATCATTTTTTTCTTTGCGGCCCGAACCCACGATATTTTGTTTTATGCGGCCCGCTAGAAGGTAAAGGTTGTGCATCACTGCTTAAAATCGTTTTCAATGTGAGACCACTTGGCGCACACATGTATTTTATGTAATTGACATTTTAAGCAACAGAACAATGAAAAAATATAACAATAGTTTTTAATGTTCAACACAGTTTTATGTTTGAATGTTGGGTATTTTTAAGTCATGCGATATTTTGACGGAATGAACTTGTTAAATAAATCACTCTCAAAGTCGTTGTAATTAATTGTGGAGTTACTTGCGTTTAATTATCCCAAACATATAATTTTAAAAGTAGAGTTGGGTTTTATATTGTCATACTGCTATGAAGCTTGATAATGAAAATTACTATACATATATTTTATTATTTCCGTTTGTTAATTTTTTTATATTTATAACGCAGTGCATTTTTGTGTATTTTATTATTTGATTATATTTTTTTGTTTAAATTGTTTATTGTTTTATAGAAACTTTTAATAGTTATTTTTTTGATAAAATTAAAGGGTATATTATTACCTTATTATTTTTCTCTTGTGTGCGCGTGTTTTATAATAATTTATCTAATTATTTTTTTTATGCAAGGATAAAATTGTCAGTTATATTTGTTGGGTCCTATGGCGCAGCAGTTAGCGTTGTGGGCTTCCAAGCCGGATCTCACGGTTTCAAATCCCAGTACGAACAGCAACAGTGTTTGTAATGTCTAAAAATTCCCTCCCCCCTTTCCTATCCTTTGATAACTAGGCGTAGCGAGAACGATTAGTTAATCACTGGTCCTGTCATAGCCTTATCCGGCTATCCCTACTACTATATTTGAAAAAGAAAAGTTGAGCAACTGAGTAACAAACGGTTTTCGTAGAAAAACTTCTATTGAGATACCTCCATTAGGAGGCCATTTGCTGCATATTGGGAGCGGGCATGGATTTTAAAAATGTTCAGTAATCTTATGAAATCCATAATATTTAAAAAATATTTTCTGTATAAAATGTAATTATATCGGATATAAAAAATAATAATTTTAAAATTTATAAAATTTCTATGAGATTTATTTATAATAGGTTTATAAAATTTATGAAATATAAATTTAAGATCTGTAAGCCCCCAGTTCTGTCCTAGTCCTATCCCTCCATCCTTACTGTCTTCGAAAAAAAGACGTTGAGAAATTGAATTACAAACATGCATAAAAAATAGAAAAAAATAAATAAAAGGGGGGCGCGTTAATCAACTTTGCCTAGGGCGTCAAATAGCCTCGCGCCGGCACTGCTCCCCTATCTGGTCTGTTGACATTCCTGACAGCAAACTCCTTCTCCTACAGAGGGTCGAAAACAAATGCCTGCATATAATCTCAGGCTTGAGGAAAAATGCCAGTACACGATACCTGCGTGCCTGGTACAAAGGCCCAGACATCCAAGAGACCCTACGACTCCACCGTGCCAGCTTTGAGGAGAGACTGAAGCAGGGGGCTCACCTCGCTCCAACTCTCCGAGCTACAAAAATCGCAAATTTTAAAAACCAACTTAAGGTCTCTAAGAAACTTGTCAAGATGATATCACAATCCTTATTATGCTACACTTCCCCTTCTCTTACAGGAAATTCTTTCACAGCGGAGTCGGACGAGAAAGTGACCGACAGCAATGCCGGCCTTCATTTTATCGCCCTAAGAGATAATCTTTAATGTTTGATCGAGCGTGTCTACTAGAGGTCTGCACGGGCCAAAATTTTACAAAACTACCCGGTCCGAGCCCGAAAAACTCACGCCCGACCCGGCCCGGGCCCGAGTCTAATGCCGCACTTGTTACCCGAACCCGACCCGAAGCACCGAGAAATTTGAAATCCTCGATTTGGTATACTTTTTCCCCAGATTATCTCCGAAAGTCCTTTTTTTTTTTTTTTTTAGCTCACCGAGGAATTTGAAATCCTCGATTTGGTATACTTTTTCCCCAGATTATCTCCGAAAGTCCTTTTTTTTTTTTTTAGCTCACCGAGGAATTTGAAATCCTCGATTTGGTATACTTTTTCCCCAGATTATCTCCGAAAGTCCTTTTTTTTTTTTTTTTAGCTCACCGAGGAATTTGAAATCCTCAATTTGGTATATTTTTCCCAACATTATATCCCAAATTCCAAAGCCCGGCCCGGCCCGAGCCCGACTCTCGATTGCGCTTACCCGCCCGAGCCCGGCCCACGGGCCGGGTCGGGTAAGAGCCCGTGGGCCAGGCCCGGGCCCGTGCAGACCTCTAGTGTCTACTCTTGAAAGGTAGTATACGCACTCGATAATACGAGCCAGGCTCGTTTATTCAGCTAGGGACTGGGCATGTCTAAAATAAGAACAGTAGACTCTTCACGTTTACGTAAACATTACGAGCAATTCTTGGTAAGAATTGAACTTTTTATGATTCAAAGCTAATCATTCTCGTAAGGGGTTTTTTTCTTAACTGTTTTCCCCACACAAAGCCTTCAGTTGACAGAATCTTTTAGAAAGTCATTACGTAACGAGCTTACATGCGGGAAAGGTATATAAAGACTTAGTCTGTACCCACCCTAGCAATAACTTTAGTCAGGAAACTAAGAGTCCGCTTCGCGGACACCACATATAGTTTTAGTAGGAAAACAAAGGTAGGAAAAAAAAGAAGCAACTTAGCATAAAAGACTTTTTTTTTTAATGAGTGAGATTTTTTTATTATTATTTGTAGCTTTCCCGCATTTTTCTTTGTGTTTTTCGGTCCCTTGAAAAACGTAAAATCGGGGTTCCACTGCAATAACAAATGCTATCCATTTATTTTGGATTCTTAAAAAAAGCCGGATAAAACCAGTTGACCATTTTATTAGAATAAAGAAAAGTTATATGAATAAACTATGAAACGAAGCATGGTTATTTAAAAAAAAACATTAATTAAACGTTGAAATGATTTATCATGTTTTTTCTTACAACGTTTCTAACATTAAAATTCAAAAAAAATATTCCTATCTATTAGATAATATTTCAGCCTGTAACGTGTATAATGGGTAGGTATATTTTAATATTATTTACTTAAATATGACTTATTTGAACTTGACACTATATTTGTCGATGGCTGGCATACTATCCATAGACTATTATAGTTTACTCTTTACCTCCTCCGTCTGTGCTCTTTTCTTCAACCCATAGACTAATGCCATAGACTAGTATACTCCAATGCTTCCACCTGTCAATTATCTGCCTTCATAGACTAATATACTTTTTCTGCCTTATAAGTCGTATTGTAAATCTAGTCTATTTGTTTTGAAAGTTATTAGAAACACTTAACATATGTATACATATTTAACCGTTTTTAATCTGTTGCGTCATACAATTTATTAATGTAACACATCGGTGTTAGTTTGAGGTATTTTAACTTGACGTAACGTCAACAACTCAACCTGTAATGATGTTTTGAGCTTTATTGATATATTTCGTTATTGTCTAACAATTGATAACGCTACCAAATTTTTGACAGACTGACAGTCTCATATTAAAAATGTCTGCAACTTTTAGACTGTCCAAAAACAAAGTCTCTCAAAATGATCTTCGTCGCCTGATGACAGACCATAAAGAAAAATTACAAAAGCCTACACAAAAGATTGCCTCGCCACTTGCTAAATATAATGACGCCGGGCAGCTGACGTGCGTGTTGTGTAAAAGTGTTGTAAGATCTGATAATGTTTGGAATGTGCACATTAATACCAAACAACACAAAGAAAACATTGAGCAGGCCAAAAAGCTAAAATTACAAACACAGAACTTCACTGCGACACCTAAAGTATCGGTTTCAAATAACTTTAAAAGGCCCGGTTCCCCTACCAATCTGCAATCTAAAAAGATTAAAGGCATTCTGAAAAATTCGAAATCATCGCTCAATGTACCTTCAGATTTCTTTGATATTGGTTCCACAAGTACATTAGATTTAGGAGCCGATACATCAAATGAAGTAGTTCAAAAATTAAATGCAGATTTGCAAAATGTAGATCTTGCACAAGGTAAATATGATTTTAATTTATGGATGATATTGGTAACGTTTTTCTCCTTATGGATAGCTTATTCCACAGTCGTAATATTTTATTGAGGTACTTAACATCTTACATGGTTGAAGCTTCTCATTATTTAGATTTTTTTTTGAATAATAATTCTTTAAACTTTTTGAAATAAAATAATTAACATGACACTGAAAAAATGTTTATTTATTGTTCGCGTTCGTATGTATTTTATTTTGAAGTGTTGTAAGACGATATTTTTAGATTACGAGTAATTAATTAACATGTCTGGACAAACTAGCAAAATTCTCTAATAACTACGGTCTAACAATATCATGAAAAGTTATTTAATATTTATTGAATTAAAAAAGTGATGACTGCGAATCTATTACTCAAAGCCTATTGATTTTTGTCCATTTTATATAAATTGATGATGACTCAATAAAACATTCTCGAATCAAAGCCCTATAATAAGCAGCGTTAATTCTAGTCGTGATATCAGAACATCATTACCTTGGTTTTGATATCATGATAGATTTACAAACTTGCAATCGCATGCACTTAAATAAAGGCTTACATTTACAAAACCATGGCACTTGTTTCACCCTCACAACTCTTAATAATTGCTCGATTTTTTTATATTGACAATGGAAGTTAAAATAGCCTTTTTTTTGGTTGGAAACATTGTTACTTCACTGGCTGTATGAAACTCTCTCTCAATAGATGCAGTGGAATAGTAGATATATATATATATATGTGGAAATCAATCCCATTTTAAACGGACCTCGTGATATAAAATGAGAGTCTTTGACCAATAGATAACAACACAGGCTAATTAACACCAAAACTGCTGATGCATACAATTTCATAATGTCATCATGCACCAATAATGTCAATTCGTCTCTGTTGAGGTTTTTTAGTGAATTCCCATCGCCCGGGCGCCTAAAAATGTTTGGAATTATAAACTTATATTTTTATTGGTAACATATCCATTCGGCTTTTTTTTGTTGATATTTTATGATAATTTCCTCATATTATGATTTTATTCCAGATGAAATTGACAAGGAATCGGTTACTAAGACATCCGAAGTTGACGATGCTTTACCTGAGGGATTTTTTGATGATCCCATTATGGATGCAAAAGTAAGTCTTTTGTCTTATAATCTTCAATAAATATGATAATAGGTTTGAAATGTTGTATTAATTAAAGTAAATTCACCATTGCAATATCATTGCTTCTCAGTGAAATTGTTGTGATCAGAAATAAGTATTATCTGATTTAGTATGATGACAAAAGTGTATTTGTAGTGATACTAAGCTAGTGCTGCGGTTTTACTTTCCAACCATTTGTTAACCGTTAATATTGATTGATGTAAATCCTGTCGATACTTACGACTATTTAGCCAATTTCGTGGAACTAGAAAATATGCATGTATGTCTACTTTATATAATTACTATACGTATATACTCTACAAATACGGTGCATGAATTTTGAGGTTATGATATATAAGTACTACGCATATCTATATCAGTGATTTTTAGCACTCACATTATTTTTATTGATTATTTTTTAATTATTTACATTTAGTGCATCTCCAATTAACTCATTCAAGTTATTGCTCTGCATTCACAGTGAGAGCTGCTAGATAATTCTTTAAATATATTATAGTAACGAAAATTAATAAATCATTTAATTTAAATTTGTTTTCGAGTATTTTAAATTTCCAACAACTTGCATACCACATGAATAGTAGGTATAAGCAGTGGCTGCCGGTAAATGTGTGGCGGTTATATTTCATGAAATGATATTCAAACATAATATTTATATCATTCACTCATTTTAAATTCTTCATGTCTATAATAAATATTTTAGAACATTTTATTTTATTTACAAACCTTCGATAAAAACCTAATTTTATTGAAAATAACACATTCATTACGGGAACTATACAATCTGACTGCATTTTAGTTTGTTGATGTAGGAATTTTCAGAAAGCATGAAAAACAATTATATTACATTTTAAAAATATTTTATTATATTAAATATTTATATAAAAAAAATAAAGAATAACATCGTTAGTATGATGCTGTTGTTTGTTAACTGGAAATTAAGACAAGCAAACAGGCAGCATTGTAGAAACAATGTTTAACAAAATGTTTATTTGATTTTAGTAAGTATTAATTTGTAATATTTTTGTCTTTTAATATTGTGTTCCGAAAAACTTCAACCATATACAAACATTTACAATAGCACAATCTGTAGTATTTTAATTCAAAGGAATGATTCATAGTGACTCAGTCATATATTTATGTAAAAGTTCTTGCAGTATAAAAAATATCTTGTAGGTAATTCGGTAAAAAAAACTATCTCAAACCTATCTATTTCACAAATAAAAACTTTTCGTAAAAATATAAAAGCTACAAAATGAAATGTTATTTTCTTTCAAATTTTTCATCAAAAACTTCATGTATTTGTTTAATCATGTCAGAGCAAAGCATACTCCTGCCGTTGATTGCAAAAGCCTTTTCATTGCATGTTCGGGTGAGTCTAGCCGCAGCGAAACTTGCTACTGCAGCTGGCAGCATTTTTTCCGTACATGATATGTTGTTCAATGACCAATTGAAAAATGTTGCCATTGATCCGGCCAAAAGATCCCCTTGTCCTCCGCATCTTCTACCAGAACCTCCTGATCCGTTTTCCCATTGGCTTTCAAAGTCATATGTAAATGTCCTGTCAGTGATTCCCTTTTTTAAAATAAGTATATTTTTACCAAGTTTTTCAAAATCTATTTTAATTTCATCCGAGTTTGCCTCAGCATCGTTGGCTTTTATCACTTCATACAATCTTTGGAATTCTATTTTATTCGGTGTGAGTATAACTCCTGGATGTGGATAGTCTTTTATCAAATCAATGTTTTCAGTTATCACAAAAAGGCCATCGGCATCAATTATCAAAGGTTTCTTTTGTTCGCGGCACACTTTTATTATTTCTGAAACAGTATGTGTAATCGCGGGGTCTCTGCCCAGCCCAGGCCCGATGACAAGTACGTGAATTCTTTCCAGCCATTGCTTTATTTCATTTACACTGTTTTCAGCATCTAATAGAGGATGAACGATAAGTTCAGGGCTGTAAGACTTTATTATAGGTGCAGCAGCTTTCGAGCAAAACACATGAGATAAATCAGCTCCAACCTGTCAATAAATGAAATAAATCTTGTAATCATTTGAGGATAGGGAAGAATGACAGTTCATGGGGGGATACATAAAGTCAATTTATTGTTTTAAAACTGTATTTTTCAATCTATGTTAGGATATGAATATGTATTGTGTAAGCCGGATACATGGCACAGTGGTCAACGTCGTTGGCTTAAGAGGCTTAGCAAGAGTGATTAGACATATTCTTCTATCCCTACTCTCTTCGAAAAAAAAGAGAGGTTGAGAAACTGCATAACAAGCAGTTCTTGTAGAAAACTTCTGTTGAGATACCTCCATTAGGAGGCCATATGCTCCACATTGGGAGCGGACAGGTATAAAAAAAATAAAAATAATTGTGTCTTTTTAAGCCAGTGCATGTAGCTAAGTCAATTTAAGTTTAAACACAGTTTTTATGAGAGCGCCAGACCGAAATAGCTATCAACTATGTATAAAATAATGATTGTAAAACTAAAATACTTATTTTTTGATCCTTATATTTTGAGGACGCTTGTTTGCAGCAGACAAGAGGCACAGTACCTTTGTCGACTTTTGGCATCGTTAGATTACAACACGGTAAAAATGAGACATAGTTATTTTAAAGATGACATTTGTGGGGTTATAATGCAAAACGTACTATTTCCAAAAATCAAACTTCAGTAGAGGCAAAAAACTATAGCGAACAACACAAGCATAATATTAAGATTGAATCAATTAAAAATCATACAATAAATTATTTTGAAATCATTGACCTACTTCATAAACTTGGCATATGGTAAAAAGTATTTTAAATTCGTCATTTAATGTATTTTTTTTCAAAACGCACTATTTCCTGGAACTATGTGTACAGAAAATAAACTAATTTCCTTTTTTTATTTTCAAACAATATAAAAAAAATATATTTCGGGAAACAAGTTAGTAAAAAATGTAGAAAAGATACAAAAGAAATTATTTTTAACAAAATAGAAAAATAATATTAATTTATCCTAAGAAAAGAGACGATTTGCAACCAATGCGTTGTGTAAGTATAGTTTTCTATTGATATTTTCTGCGTGATTTATAATTGGGAAAACATCAAGTTTCATTGAAGAATCCACAAATCAATTGCAATTCATCCCTGAACGTTCAATTACAAGTCATCGTTGAGCGTTTGCAGAAATATGTATGGCAAAAACGGCTGTCAAATTTCTCAAGTACGCCGACAAACAAATCTCATTTAAGCGCACGTCCGATCGATTTAGTTCTTCGTTTGGTCCTCTTCCTGATTTGGTTTCCTGTCAGGAATAAACAAAAATATTATCCTTTCCTTTACTGTCTTCTGAGCAGATCACAATGTTTAAAATATACAGTCAAATTTGCCAACATTTGACAGCTCAATACAAATAGTGCGTTTTGCAATAAAAATTGTTGCTCCGCTCAAATTTCTATTGGAAATAGTGCGTTTTGTAAGAAAAGGTAGATCATTTCTCGTTGGAAATAGTACGTTTTGCAGAAAAATACGATTTTCAAGTTGAAAAACGACGGTGTTCTAAACATTTTATCGTAAAACTAATAATACCAGTCGATTCATTTGGCTTGAATTACCCTATCTGCATACCTAACTCAATATCGCTCATTTTGGAAATAGTATGTTATGCATTATAGAACCACATTTATGGTAATGTCGTTTAACCGTTCTGCAATATTTTTTTATTAAACTTTAATGGTCAAAAATTAATTTTCTGTGTTATCAAACTTTGGCGGTCATTTGTGATTTAGGCAATTCGCGTTTTTCGATAATTTATTATATTTAGTGACAGCTCATATTTCGTTATGATTAAACTGTATATTTTAGGTGTTAATAATTTACCAGTAATTTTTTCATTACTAAGTGTTTGTATGTATGTATTGATTGTTTTTATGTGGTAACAATGGATGAAGATGTTTGATAATGATAATGAAATAATGCCACACTGTTTATTTGTGGTGGTTTGTGATAAGTAATATTTTTGTTGCTTGACCACTAAGTCATAATAATAGATATGTTGTTGAGTAAGTTATTTTATCTTTAAATTCTAAACAAGTAGAATTGAACAAAAACACAATTCATGTAGCATTCCATAGATAACAGAAGAGGGTTGGTATTTTTGATTTACTCATTTATATTGTGATTATTGTATCTGGTCTGTTTTCAATAGTAAATATTCATTGACTTTGCAAAGTTACTTCAAAAAAACATTTACAACTGTACATTGATTTAATTACGGAATATATTTGCTTGTTTGTTTATAATGTTTATAATGATGCCTTTCAATCATGCTACTATTTCCTGCCTGAAAATTGACTGAATGTTGCTAACAATTCAGTAGTCAATGTAATTATAACAGGAAACTGCCAAATCGGCATACATAGGAATCAGGGAAACTGATAATTTATACAGCATACTAATATAATGTCAGCATGAAACTGTCACCATAATATATAAAATGGATCTTCTTCGAAAACACTATACAGCAAATTTGAAATATGGTGACAAATTTTCTTTAAAATCTTTCACAATTCAAACAAATTATTGGTTTCCTTGATTTCAACATTTGGTTTTTTTATTATTCTACTATTCACAATTAAAATTCCTAGGAGATGCAATATTTTTGTGGCACATACCTTTTTTTTATTTGATAAACTTTATTTTTCCTTTTTGCATCACACCGAAGATGATATCTTCTCAATGACACAATTAAGATACATTTTTTATAACAATTTGACAGGCAACAATAAATAATAATTGAAAATACATAGATATTATAAAAGTTAATTAAAAAGAATTGGATTGACTATAAGTAATAAAGTAATTAGGTAATAATAAGCAATAATGATAGTTAATGGCACTAATAACTTTTAATTTTGAAACATATGTGATTAGGGATTGAATGGCGAGGGGCAGGGAAGGTAAACTTTTTCTCCAAAAGAAACAGAAATTTTCTGGAGACAAATCTAGATCTTGATGCCCGATTGGACCATCATGGTTATTTCTACATAATGATATAAATATACCTCTTTCTACGGGCATAATCGGACAATACCTAGTAATTTTTCATGTAGATTAAGAGTAGTATGTTGTAAAGCAGGTGTGGGTAATCTTTCCTAGGCCTGGGGCCAAATTATCATTCAGACTCCGAGTCAAGGGCCGGACCAAATTATTAACGTTGCTAGCCTCGTTTTTTTTTAGCTCACCGATTTGGTAGTCAGGGCCGGAAAAATGGCTCTGCGGGCCAGAGGTTGCCCATATGTGTTGTAAAGGATATTTTAATATATATATATAATATTTAACCTTTAATGCGCTTATGGCCGCAAAATATGGAGCACCTGTGTATTCTAAAGAACCTCCAATGACTCCAATTCTTCCAGCTTCACCTTTGTGTTTGTCACTTTTAAGTGGTGGTATGGCATCTTTTGCCAGACGGAACCACTTTTCATCATTAGATTCCACTGAACTTTGGAACATTATGGACCGCGAGAATTTAAATATTAAATTGGACTTCAAACAACTTTGAAATGACATTAGTTAAACTGTATACATAACCCTATTTATAAACTTCAGTGTGACAGTGTTGCAAAAGAATAAAAATGTGCCCTGTGGTAAAAATACTATTTCCATACAAATAACTTTTACTAATTTATGGTTATTTTGGAACAAGTTTGGTATATTTTTTATGATTTTTTCAGAATTTGAAAAATAGTATTCCGGCTTCGCAAGAGTAAAAGAACAATTACATGCTAATTAAACTAAATCAATATCATTTTTTTCTAAAACAAAGCATTTAAAATATATATTTATATATGAGCACTCGAAAAGTAAAGTTAGTCAAGTGTAGTAAAATAGTAAATCTTTTTTAATGGACTTTTAAGTACAATCACATCTTTACTTGGTGTTTGGTTGATTGCATAATTTTATTTTAGGGATATAACACAATTGAAGTGCGTTTTTACTGAGCTTACTTCACTTTTCGATACTTTAAATACATGTAGATTATTATAACGTATCTCATTATTTTTTTCCTTAAGCACCACTTGGCTCACGTCACCTCTCAGGGGCTCATATATTTTGCATTGTTTGTTAATTGAATACTGAAAATACTTCAAGAAATTATTTGAGATCACTTTCTATGTTGAGATTCAATAATTTATTGTAAAAATTACTTCTCTTAATCGGTCCCAAACCTAACATTCGGTTTTCATCTCTAATCTTTGTTTAATTTTCTCTAGGCACGGAATATTCAATATAAAGACCCAATAGAGGAAGAATGGGATAAATTTAAGAAAGAAATGAAAGAAGAAAATAGTGTTTCGGCTGCCATTATTGCAGGAGAGCAAGAGGAAGCCACAGCCGATAGACAAATTGATGAAATCGATGAACAAATTCGGAATTGGTCAAGGTAAATAAATACTTGTTAAAAAATTCTGATGTCTTAATGAAATGTCATGGAGTGTTTATCAGGGCTGTGGAGTCAGGTAAAAAAAGGGACTGTTCCTCTAAATTGTTTTTTTCAATCATTTCCGATTAACTTACATAATATATGTATACCATCAGAACATCATAATTGCTAGAATAATTTATAATTACCATTTCACCAATCAATATGATGAATAGACTAATAGCTTATAATAATAGAACAACCATCATTGATTTTTCTGAATCCGACTTTGGAAAAATAACACCTGATTCCACGACTCCTGACCAACGTTCCCTCTAAGCCGAAGGGTTAGCTGCGCGGAAATTTCAAAGGCTGCGCGGAGGCTGCGCAGGCCGATCAAATATTAATTGAGCAGGTTAGAGGGAACATTGCTCCTGACTCTGACTTCACAGCTCTGGTATTTAGCCATGTTTCAAGCAATGTAGTTCTTAATGAGAAGCAGTGGCAGCTAGTCACTCCATTATGTATATTTTAAATACAAAGTTAAATAAACCATGCCAATTATAAACATATCTTTGCATAGAAACAAATATCCCTCTAAAATAACGACTTACTCTTTATACTCTCACGTAAACTTACTTTTGTAAAAAGGTGAAGTCAAATTGAAAGCCTCTGTTATTTTTCTCTTTAAAACAATATTTTTTTAAATTAAAGTTTTGTTATTTTTTGTGTCAAAGTGCTTTGCAATGAATTTCCTGGTAAACATATTTTATTTAAATAAAACTTTTTCATAAAAGTTGTAAAGATAGAACATTTGATAACTTTTATTTATAAAAAAGTAAGTGTTGACCCATCGATAATAAAATTGATGGTTATATTATAGTAAAAGGAGCCAAGTCTTGGTTATTGGCTCTTGTCATTTTTTCAATTCAATATAATAGTGTTATCTTGTTTTTAAATGCTGATTGATTCACTGATGCAGAGAAATCAATGTGACAGCGCACCAACGATCCAAAGAGATGAATGGATTTTTGAGATTGCCCACTTGGGTGTTGGATGTAAAAAAAAGATACTACCATATTATCATTTGTTTAACACGTTGGATGCTGAAAATGCGCCTAACGCGTGCACCTTGTTAACGGAGCTATGTGCTAAGTTACATTCACACAACTCTATTTTTTTTTTAATTTATATTATCATTCGAGTAAATACAGATGCTTCCAAAGTCTTCTTACGTCTCACCTTTGACAACAAGTGAATGCACTGTGATAAAAATAATAATTTCTTCTACCCTTTTTTGTATTCCGTTTGTAGAGTTCTGGATTTGGAACGGAAAAAAGAAGATGCTGCAAAACAGAAAGCCCTTGAAAACACTTCTTCTATGGAATGCGACAATCAGAGCTCTGATGAGAGTGAAGAATTTGATGAATATTTGGATTGGCGAGCCAAGAAGTCTTATAGATGAGCACATTTATATTATATAAAAATTGTAACATTAATTTTGAATAAAAGTCTTTTGTATAGAAGTAAGAGTTTTATTAAAAGTTTATATGGTTGCAGTTTATAATAATAGTGATTACATCAGATATATTAGCATTTTGTATTCAAAATTTTCTTTAAAAGAATTATTTGTTTGCTTTCAAAAGTGGTATTTAATATTGGTAAAATTAATGGTACAGGTAAGAAAGAATGTAATAATTTGGATATTAAAAAAGATAAAGATATATTCAGTTTATTGCCTTTGTAATGTTGGAGTTGTGAATATGGTTCTGCTGAAAAGATAGTGAATTACCCGTCGACTAAATGGCATATTTTAATTTCTTCCCCAAAATTTTAATACGCCATTTATAAAAATAATGAACAATTTCATATTAATAAAGTCGTGGAAGCATCCAAAAGGTGTGTACACACATACAAGAAAATATGAGAATTTGATGAATACATTTCTAAAAAACTATTCTTAAAATATTATTGGATGTAAAGAAATTCAAACTACAGAATATTTACTTATTTAGTTAATAAATATTGATTACAGATAATCAAACTAGATTTCCGAGTGTGGCTTATAGTAATTTGTTTCATCAAAGCTTATTTCTTACCGCAATCCTAAGAATCTTAACGATGGATCACAAACAGAGAGCTTCAAAAATTTTTAAAGAAAATACAAAATTGTAGAATTGGACGTATAACTGAGCATTCGAAAAGTTCATAGCCGATTTTAAATGAAATCCACTTCATAAATACTCAGTTTGTTTGCAAAATGAATAATATCTTCCCCTTATATCATTCATCTCGAAAACAATTAAATCTTAATATCTAGATTTTACTTGAAACGTAGGCGAGGCCAGCTAATGATGTGCTCCTTACTCGATAGGCGGACGTGTATTGACCTAATTAATATACAGAACACCAAAAATAAGTTCGTAGCGAATTGCATATTATCCTCAACTTTTAGAGTTTATATTATTCAAAAATAATATGAAACACGGATAGTTACACACATAAACAAATTATACTAAGTCATCTGTAGTGAGAATACTGTTTCACTTCCAAGGAAACGGTCCCTTTTCATATTCTCTTTGCAGTGACTCAAAATAAGGCATTAATGCTATTCTTAGAGCAAGATTTATTAAAGAAGTACCTTATGCTAAGTCGTTTATTTTATTATATTTTATGCCATAATATTTTGTGATTGAAATATTTATATATCCTGTGCAAGATTTTCTGTAGATCACAATTAGATTACGTTGTATAGTACGTTGTGCATTATTGAAGTTAAACAAGAATCAAAGAATATTATCAATTATTGTTGATTATCAAGCATTACTTTAACTGACTTAAGATTGTTACGATAACTTTGCGCTACAGCTGATTACTATTATAAAATTAATGTCAAATCATTATTTATTCTATTTTTAGAAGAAATATTATCTTAAATCTAGGATGCAAACGATACATGTTTATTATAATGTTAAGTTTACATAATATTTTATTAATTTTAACATAGTTATACATTTTATTTAAGAACATTATATTATATAACTGCACAAGCGAATAGGCTATAGTATTTATATCGTACAAGATTTTCTATGTGATATTGGATATATTTGGCTGAAAGTGCAGACACGCCACTAGCAGTTGTAGTATAAGCAAGCGTAGATTGGTGGTCCCTAATTTAATAAAATTTGATCACAAGGGTAAAGTCAACCTCAAGTAGTTTGTAATCTACATTCAGCATGTAAATATTTATTAATACTTGTATAAGCTTGCCGTAATTTATATGTGAGTAATGTACTGTATATTATATAAATTACTTGCCGTCAATCAGACATCAGTGTTACCATGTAGAATAATGTTTAATTACCTATCAATGAAATAAAGGAAAACAAGTTTTCAATAATAAACAAGTTGCTGCATTAAATGCTTAGAAATATTATAAAATGTGTGAAGGTACGTACTATTTATTGATTCTAATTATCTGACAAATCATAATCCAAGTAGACTTGTGAAAATGAACAGTTGAAAAAAAATACATGAAAATGATGTTACATTGGTAAAGTCAAAATTAATCTGTCATTCTATGTATGTATGTTCAAATAGTGTGGGGTTATTATTAAGTACCCTTGAGAGATTGAAGACTGATGGATTTTAAAACTTACTTGTATAATGTTAAATGCAGACTGATTATTGTATTAAACAGTCTTTGAATGATTAATTGAACATGAAATGCGTGAAGTGTTGAAAAAGGATTCATTGATAGTAAGTATCCATTGTGTGTCGAGTGGTTGTTATTTATCCACAATTTGATTATTATTCATGCTTTTGGTTCTTGAACTTCAACAGTGACACTTTCAAGCTTTGGATTGATGTAAACATGGTTATTCTGAGGACCCGTCGGGCTTTTGTTGGAGCGAGTCGACGCAGCTGATGCATTACTACTTCCGTGTGATCCCCGTCTGCCACCTAAAATTTTTATCAAAATATAAAACAAGTTGTTAACAATAAATTTAACTATACTAGGCAAATAATATTATGAAACGATTATCAATCAACTAACTATAAGTACTGAAAAAAAAATAATTTCAACTTGGTGAATTTTTTTAACTTGAGTTCCTTTTCATACATAGATCACTTCCAATAATAATTATACCTAGAGGTTGCTTTTGAACAAAAGGTGCCGGACTCACTTCTTGTCAAGTTTTTTAGGAAAGTTTTTTTTAATACATGTCCATTCCCAATGTGGACGATAAAGCTTCTTAATGGAGGTATCTCAACTGAAGTTTTTTACGAAAACTGCTTGTTACTCTGTTGTTGAAACTTTATTTATTTTAAAGAGAGTAAGGATAGAGGTTGAATAGGAATAATGGTTTGCTAGTTGCTCTCACTTTGCCCTACGTATTTTAGGATTCGAATGGTGGGAGGATTTTTTTAGATATCACGAATATCCATGTCTGAACAAAAATCGGTAAAAGGATTGAAAAAATGCTGTTCATACTGGGACTTAAATCTGTGAGATCCGTCACCATCGATCAACGTATTTAAAGGATAGAAAAGTGTCAAAGGTGCTTCTACGAGTTTGATGCGAATGATTTTGCGAATATCGATTTGAAGCATTAAAAATGCCAAGAAAATAGGTCCAGGAACGCCGTTCCACTGTGTTACATGGAAAAAAAGCACCAGATAAATAGGTAGACTTATACCAGAATAGTAAATATCAGCTTGCAACATTTTTCAGTTGAACTTAAGCAATAGTCTATTAATCCTATTATGTCACCACACTATTTAAATAATAGATTATCTTCATAAATGCACTAATGTACTTGAAACCATAAAATCTTTTACACATGTTTTACTAGGAGAGCTATTAGTGTGAATAAAGATTGATTTTTTAAAGGTACACTAGTTATCTAATCTCTTTTTCCAATAACATAGAAATCTTTTAAATGGGCTAAAAAGACAGTATTTTTCATTAAAAATTATATCTTCAAAATATATATAAAATTTAACATTGATTAATATTTGAGGGGCAACAGATACTATCTGTTAAAAACGTGAATAAATGGTAGATACAACAATTAACAGTGAAATATAAAAATAATTGACTATGCTTAACTAAAAATATAACAATAAATGAGTAATCAAAACCATTCATATCCTAAATTTTAGGATATCAAAGATTTCCTTCTGAACATTCTAGAACCGTTGAAAACACATTTTACAGCAGTATGTCACTTAATATGTCTATATAAACTTCGCAGTCATTATATTAAAATAACTTACCAATAATTAAATTGTACGGCAAAAATGCCAATAGTTAAAATAACATCATTGATAGATTCGGCAGTAGCTTTGTGGAAGTTAATTTTTCAAAGTTTATTCGTAAACATTACTATAGTCTATCTGATGATGCTTCTCAAAGAGGCGAAACACGTGTAACAAGTTATAGCACAAAAAGTGGAATAACAAAGTAATCAAATTTAATTTTATATTATATGAATAACTTGTAATTATAACTTGTAATTATTCTAATATCTATATTAGGATCATTAAAATAATGTAATTATTGTACATTTATGTAGCTTGCACAATTATGTTTGAAAGTGTTGGCTAAATTTGTTCTTAATTAAACATTTAAAAAAAAGGTTACTAGCGTTGAAGAGATCAGATAGGAAGAAATGACGTTTTACAACAATGATGTCACTGTTCTGATTGACAGAAGTATTCTTTGAGAGATTTGTTTTATTCCAACCTGTCAAAAAGCAACCTACAATGAAATTCAATTGTGTTGTATTTAGTATTGTATATACATACTTATATCATCATGAATATGTCAGTAAAATTAATAAACCAGCTGCATACATACTTTGATAGATACTGAGAAAACATATTGTGAAGGCAATTTATTTAAATTAATTCCATGCAAATGGATTTTCGGTTACTTAGAAATTTGATTTTAATAATTTAAAAATCGATGTTTACATATTTTATGATACGGTATTGTAATTAATTACAAGCGGATATGTCATTCGAAGTTTTTCAAGAAAATAACTGCATGGATTAGATTAAATACATGTTATTTAAAATTTATAGTGGTCTATGATAATATTAAAAAAGTACAATATTAATTAACAGTTGCTACATTTTACGGAAGGATATTAGCTACATTAGGATAGTTTTCTACAAAAATAGCTGTACCGGATCTTCAATAAATATATTCTACATACTTACTACTGACTAAGGAAGTTATAAAATTATTTTCTTTTAAGTGAAAATGTATTTATTTACTATATATTGAGTGTAGATTAATTCTATTACATAATGTATTTTGATAACTTTTACTTTAACATAGAAAAATAGCGAAAGAAAGCTGTAGTGGCATTCCCTGTGCAGAAAAAGTGGCTGATGCTAAAATCAGGAGCTCAACATCAGTTGGAAATGAAGAGTAAGTTTTTTTTTCAAAAAATATAAAGAAGTGCATTATTTTACAAAGTTTGTGTAATTTTAAGTAACCGCAATGTTCCTGCATTACCTTAATTTTAGAAGGTTAAAAAAGGTCCCCATAATAAACATGAAGAGTCTTCGAATATTATTTATTAATGAAGAAGTAGTTATTGAATCGTCCAATCACCAGACAAGTTAACAAGCGGTCATCAGCGCTAAAGAAGTAAAAGTATTTTTTAGTATTTAATTAGATTAGGTTGGTGCGAGATTCACAGAACGATAAGACTGTGAAAATTAAAAAGATGATTGATTGAATTAAATCATTTTTTTTTTACATTATAAAATAAATATTTGGATTTTATCTTTTGATGAATTCATTCAATTTTAGACTCAATGTGTTAAATTAATGTTCGGTATAAATATTTATTACCCTCGGTGAGTTTGTTTTGACATTTATATTTCCTGTAGTTTATTGTAAAAGAAAAAATATATACTATTAAATAAATTTAATTGTCTTTAGACAACCATTACAGAAATGTAATCATTGTATGAGTTGTTAGTATATTTTTCAAAGTGTAAATTCAATCATGAAACTCATAAGGCGTTCAAACGAAATAATCTCGATTTGGAATTAGCATGTGTTAGCGTATTTTGACATGATTTTGTAACCGAAAGATAATAATATATTACAACAACACAAAAAGCTTGACTAACATTTAATTTAGATTATTGAAGAAACACAAGTGCAATATATTTAAACATTTTATGAAGCTTATGATTTTAGTTGACAACAAATATTTATTATGAAGCACAAAGCAGTTTATGAGTTCAGTTCAGAGAATGGTGGTTGTTATTAGCACAAAATTATGGATATTTTATTTTGTATCTATACATAGTTTCATCATCATTTGCTACCCTATTTTGAAACCATTCATTGTCATAATATAAATGATGCAATATATAAAACATTGAATTGTTGAAAAAATAGATGGGATTGCTTATGAAATTTTTACAAAGCTATATAACGTTTATTCATAAGGTTCATTACTTTGTTATGTTATATACAATTTTCGATATATTTATTTAATATTGGAAAAACCTGACCAGGGTTTTTTAAATACTCGCATACTATGACAAAAAAATAATATTTGTGCACACGCAAGGAACTTATTAAAGAAAAGAAAAAAATTAAAAAATACAATTATTTGTTTGGATCGGTAAAATCTTTCACCAATGATACAGTGAATCTTATAGCAATAACAATTATTATGTAACTTATACCGCAAAACCTAGACAATCTCACAACAACAAAATTTTAAATGTCAGTAAATGTGATTTAGCATTGTAAGTATCGTAAAGCAATATGTAGACTAGTCTTATGTCCAGAAATTAAATAAATGTTTTTAATACAAATACTCATGAGCTTATTACCAAATAAAATTGGATAAAATAATTCATATTTATATACATATCATAAAGAATGGACTTTAACATTATATACATGTATAAGTTTACTTTTATGTTTGCCTGCAATTAATACGCTATTGAATGTATTTTACCCATTTTTTAATAAAGTCTAATGGATTAAAGATAGCAAATATAGTGAACATTTTTTAAATTACAGTAGCAAAAAGTAATTCAAACCGAATTGTGTTTATTTTTTAAATATATGTACATACTTGCTTTGCTAGCTATGCTTAACAAATTATTCAGTTTTTCCACCGGCCATAAATGCCTTGTTTTGACATCAAGATGCATTCTTCTGTGAGAAGACTATTACTGAGTGAATTTTAATATATTCATTGCTAAAAGTGTTTAGAAGAAAATGTTCCCTGGACACATTGATGTGTCATAAGCGGTTGTGTGTTAAAAAATAAGCTTTTTATATTCGTTGCATCACACACATGTGCTGGATTAATTAATTTATAAAAAAAGCATTATTCATGGCTGTAGCAAAATGAATTGAATACTTGTGCCTTATTGCTTATGGACACAGTGGTATTGAATAAAAAAATATTTACTCTATCTATCCACTAATTTAGTTGACAAATAAATCTTATCTATGACTGTTTTTGTGCTTTTCGTATTGTTTGCTAATTTGTTTTTTTGGCTGATTTGCAAGAAGCATTCAGTGATTATGTAATATAAAAATTAGAATGAATGAATGTTTTAAGTAAAATAATCATAATAATTTACCTTGTGCTGCTCCTGGTGAGTGTGGTCTGAGTGACGCTATGCTTGGTTGTCGAGAAGGTGCTCGGACTGAAGCCCTAGAACCTCGTCTTTCTTGTCCGTGCAGAAGCTTGCTGTCACGTAGCAATGACACATTCATAAGCCGGGGGTTTGGGGTGTTGAATATTGTGCGATTTTCACGCCATCTTGCTCTGGAAAAAAAAAAGTTGCTCGTTGTATTTTATATTCCTTAAAATATGTTAAATAAATTTTGTGATGTTATGACTGACTTATTATCTATACGAGAATATTCTTTATTCTCTCTGTAAAGAATTCATCAGGTACATAACATATAAAGTCTATTTTTCTTTTATTAAGAGGCTTAGATGAATTGATTTTTATTTGTTGAAAATACTTCTTTACCAAAGGTAAACAGTCAAATGCAGAGGTTCTTTACCTTATTGCGGTAACGGGCGCATTTGAGACTTAATTTGAGGATAATAGTGGTTGGGGCACATTGAATTTCCAAAAAAAACACAATTTCGGTAATGTGTATGACAATCTATATTATTACTCAATTATTATTATTTGTCGGTAAATTATAAATTTATATTCATATGATGGCATTTACAAAATAAAAAGAAATAAATCATAAAAACGAGTACAAAAATATCTTAAAAATAAAAAAGCACAATCACTGCAATCTTTGAGAGTACATTTCAATAACTAATTTCCTAAATTTGGTAGTGTAAGATGATCAATCTGAATTGTGAACAATTATGATTTTTTTGATGTTTTTGTTAGTGCATACTTTGTAATGGTGCATCAATATAGCCACGCGGGCGCATTTGCACCCATGGGAACAGAGTTAAGTGACCCTGTATTAATAAAATATGAAATTTTTACTAGAGAAAAGTACATGAATTTTTATTAATTTTGCAACGTCATTTAACTGAGAATTAGCAGTAGGGCTTAATTTTTTTTTAAACATTTAAGAAAGAGAGAAGTACTTAGGGTATTTTAAAGATTTTCATATTGGAAAAATATGACTTTGAATCTCTCAATGTCAGATTCATATTTTTACACTTGTTAATCAACCAGTCTATTTATCTTTTAGGTTTTTCTTTGATGAGTCACTTGAAACTGGAATAATACTTTGATTCATTACCAAGGTTCCCTCTTATTTTTATATTGTGTTTGCGGACCATCAACTTATGTGCGCAGTAAATCTTCAGCAAAATAAAAAATGTGCGCAAATATGTAGGTATGCAGGCACTGACGCTAGACGTGGAAGAAAAATGTAGAAGATTTGGTAAGTTTAGTATAAGTATTTGAGCAAAAATAAAATTTGGTGATCTTTTACAATATTTCTGTGTGCGGTCTGTGCAGAGATGGAAAAATGTGTGCGGCCACATTTTGGGAACGCACACCCTTAACATTGTTTATTACACTGTATAAAGTGATTAAATTAGGGCTGTGGAGACGGAGTCGGAGTCGCGGAGTCGCGGTATTTTGACCGGAGTCGGAGTCGTGAAAAATGAACGGCTCGAATTTTTAAAAAAAATATATTTTTAATAAAGTGTTTTCAAACAAAATAGTACAAAGTGTAGCCATTCCATGCTTGGCTAACTACAGATGATCTGATGGTATACATATATATAAGTTAAAATGAAAATTTTGAAAAATTCCCTCAGAGTCGGAGTCAGAGTCGTTAATTATTTTAAAGCTGGAGTCGGAGTCGGAGTCCTCTTTTTTTACACGAATCCACAGCCCTGGATTAAATTGCAGTAAAAAAATAAAAATCTTACTAGAATTAACTAAGGTAGAAAATAAATACGAATCTAACAATAATTATGACTTAAAAACGTAGTATGTAGAACAGACATGCACAACCTTTACCTTCTAGCGGGCCGCATATAAACAAATTATGATGTGTTCGGGCCGCAACGAAAAAAATAATTTAAGGTACGCTCAATCCTCTTTTACACGGGAAATACTTTCCATGAAAACAGTTGTGCAAAAAAAAAACTGTGTACAAAAGATAAAGTAATTTCGATAAATGAATGATACGTTCCATTTCACTATTTTGGCAGTTTTATTTCGAAAACGTGAAAATAAATAAACCATGCAAAAAGAGGATTATGAGTACTTCTTAAACTTATTAAAAATGTTTTTATTGAGAAATATTTAGGTATACGTGTTTATTTATATGTAATTCAAAAGTTAATGCGATCTCGGTATTTGTTAATTTAATCTAATTCTTGATAATTTGACTTACTATTTGAAGTATTAAGTCGGACAATCAAATAAAGATTTTTATCAGTAAACCTGTTTCTATGAACCGATTTATTTTCCTTTATTAAAGAAAAAGCTTGTTAACATTTATTAAATAAATGTTTTACGTGAAAAAAATTGTATAATATTTAATTTTGATAAAAACATTTGAGAGCCGTCACAAACTTGAAAAAAGGCCGCATGCGACCCGCGTGCCGCGGATTGTGCATCACTGATGTAGAATCAAGACTTGAATTTCGATCAGCTGGCGTAGTAAAGCTTAATATTAATTTTCTTACTTGCTGAATAATCGGAGTACAACGCAAATGATGATGAACATTAACGCCATTCCAACGAGTACTCCAATCATGGCAGGGTCTATATACTGCAGAGTAGGCGGAGGCTCATTTTGTGCTGAAAACATAATGGGATGTTCATAGTATTTTATTGCATATTGTCAGCGCCTATGCAAAAATACGGAACCAACTAAAAATGCACCAATTCATCGTCTTCATTATATTATATAATACCATACGGCATACATCCAGTGTCGCAGGAAGGGGTCATGCCGCCCGGGGTGGTCCTTGAATTTGCCGAACCTAATATTTCCTATAACTTTTTTTAAAAATTACTTCTTCTATTTTTAATTATGAACTAGGAGTTTTAACTACAAGTGGCTTAATTTTTTTAAATGGTATAAATACAATGTTTTGAAAAATATTATACTTTTTTTTGAAAATGCCGTCCCAAAAAATTTGCCACCCGGGGTGGTCTGCCCCTACCGCACCCCCTTGCTAGGGCACTGTATACATCGACACAGTTTTGTTTATCATAGCATGACACCACCTCAATTTGTATAAGCCCAGAATTAGCCTGAAACGCTTTTCAGCACCTCAATCAAGTTATTAAAGTCGATGCAATATTATTAAAAAATGTTTATTATATTAAAAAGTATATATTGGTAAAAAAATCGTTAATAAAAAAATATAATTAATTTGTATGGGAAATAATCTAAGCCGACTTCTGAGAGCAGCGTTTTGAGTCAGTATCAATTTTTTTGTACGGGAAATGATTTTTAACTGACTTCTGAGAACAATGTTTTTGACTAAGGATAGTAAACAGCTATCTCACCCTTTCTTCTCGTTCCCACTCATGGGATAAAGTAAAGGAATGTCAAGAGCTGTTCACATTAACGAAATGAGCTTATTGGCTGGCATCCTAGTATAAATATTGGCCCTATTTCACTTAGAGCGTCCCACTGCTGTTGCTGAACCTTAATAGAACACATATGACGAAGACTACCTAAAAACAAATCTTTTGGCTCAGGATCAGTGTGGAATCCATAAACAGAAGAACAGAAGACAGCCAATGCCATAGATGCCAAGGGTTCTGCCACACAGTCATCTGCTGGTTTGCGAGACAAGTTGGCGAACACAAGACTTATGACTGCAAAAAGAACCTGACAATGCCGGCTAAATGTGCAATCTGCGGAAATGTTCACTCGGCTAATAATAAGGGTTGTAGACGGCACCGACGGCACGGCACACACGCTAGGATACAAGGACGAAGATAAGGCCCTGGCAGCTCGTAACTACTCCTGCCCCCAGCCTTCATGTGTTTAGGAAAGTAAAGAAGAAAGCCTGAGATCTTACCAACCGACCTTCATAAACAAAGATACCGCCCACCCAAACACAAACGACATCGCCCGACTCATAACCAACCCACACCACTCGCTCTACCAGAAGAGCCTGGACGAATGTTCTGCTACATAGCGTAAACTCATCTACTCATCGCCAAACAACACCACTAACTATCATCAACACCTGCATTACTAACACAGCATCATCCAAAAACAACATTTCTCCGACCAGCAAATATCAGGCCAAAAGTGCTCAAGACATATCGATCTGATGCGATAGTTAGACTTCCTTCAACGTACATCACTTAGACCATGGGATTAGACGAACTGTTGTGTACTGTTTGATGTGAGTTTCAACTTTTCACTAATTTGTATTGTATAATTTATTATTTTTGTATAACTAATTGTACTATTTAAAAAAAACGTGCAGACTTGAGACCTGGTTTGCATATTTTTAAACCAATCGAGACTTTGTGAAAGAGATCGCTCACTTCGTTCCCTTTCATAGCATCCTTATCCCTTAGAACGGGGCTCGTCTCTCTCAAATATACGAAGAATGACTCGAGGCGTTCTCAAGCATTGCTATTTTTTTTAAAATTTGTTTCGGCATATTATTCATTGAATGACAAATGTCTAGTTTGCAGTGGTGGTTCTTGGCCTAAAATATTGGATGTGGCATTTTTTTTTTGTTGCTTTGTATACAATCTACGAATTTGTGGAAGTTTTGTCTTCACAGTTGGCCAAGGCCTGTGGGCCTTTTGAAATTGGCGGCTCTCGAATTTTTTTTTAGAATAAAAATATGTACATATATTTTTAGAAAATAATTGCATTCAATAACCGTTCAAATTCTATAAAATTAGCTTTAAATTTACAAAAACAAAAATCGCATCTCGTTTTGCACTATATCGAGCCATAATAGGCAGAGAATCGTAACCGACAATTTATAAATTTTACAGGGAAGGTTTTTTTTTGAATTACTCTCGTACTAAGTTTGATAAATGAATTCCTTAAATGTGGTTAGTAAATAGTAATATATAGTCAATGCCTATCCTGATATGATATTATACTGACTACTTTCAGTTATTTACCACTGGGTCCACGTAGACCAAACGATAACGAGTCAAAAAATCAAAAACGAAAAAAAATAGATCTAAGAAGTAATTATTCTAACAATTGTTACTATTATATAAATTTAGATTTGAAATTCAATGAATAAAAATCAGAAACCCACAGAAAATTCATATAATTTTGAGTTGATGTGTATTTATAACCATTTTTGTTGTTTTTGTGTACAAATATAGAGGCTGGTTTTTTGTTTTATTTTAGCCCGCTCACCGTATTTTAACGGAGTTTGGTTTTTGTTTTTCTTTTGTGTAAAGCAAAAAGAGAATTTAGTTAATATATTGATCCGATTGACATCAAGTTGCCTGTAAATTATTCTTTGTTGGTGTTTTCATATATAAAATATACTTTTTTAAGACCAGCTCGGTTTCAATGTTAGGAATTTAAACAAATACTTGTAAACGCATCTGTGTTGTGCAAACATATTTGTGTTACTAGGGACTCATTTCAAACTAGCCCAGCTTCACTTCTTATACCTAATATGCATGCACAACCGAATTCGAGAATTAGCCTTATAATGATAGAAAAGAATCAGAACAAAAATATTGTATGCATTTGTGATAGGTTAGTAGCGTTATACGTAAACAATGTTTTTTTTTTTTACAGAATTCGAATTGCGATTTGATTATATTTTTTTTATACTTTTCCGGAAATCAATTAACACTATTGTTTCGTTTCTAAAATCGATGACAGATGTATTTTTTTGGATGAAATGTGACTTAGTGTACGCCAAATGGTCTAGACTCTGATAGAGATCATCACATGAAGAATATTGTTTGCAGTCACGAATGAAGTCCGTTATGTGGAGGAAAATTGCGACAGCTTGTATACTTTGCCATTTTTATTAAAGCAACGGTGATTTCGTAAAAAAATGACGAGACGAAAATGTTTGAATGATTTTACTTATTCAATAGCTTTCGTAAAATGTGTAAGAGTGAAATGAAAGGTTATTTTTACGATTCGAAATACATATATGACAACAATAAACAAACATTAATAATATACAATATTTTTTATTCATGTCCACTCTCTATGTGGAGCATATGACTTCCTAATGGAGGTATCTCAACAGAAGTTTTTTCTACGAAAACTGTTGTCAACAGTCGCTCAACCTCACTTTTTTCAAAGTGAGTAGTAGGGAAGGAAGGATAAGGCTAAAAAAGGACTAGTGGATGACTAATCGCTATCGCTACACCCAGTTATATAAGGATCAGAAGGATGGGAGGAGAGGAAATAATGTGAATTGACAACATCCAGTCTTCGATCACAACTTTTGAATTGAATAATTCTCAAATTCACCGTGATCTGACCGGGAATCGAACCCAGACCTGCGTGATCGGTAGAGCGAGCTCTAACCAACTGAGCTACAGCAGGTGACAAGATATAATATACATATCGACTGTGGAAAGGAAAAAGGACGTAACCCACACATAGCAAATTTTACAGGAGGCATAAAAACGTGTTTTGATGATTTTCGGCCATATGTAAATTATAAAATAAATACAACCTTGAGGTGCACGAAGACTTCTAAACTGGTGTTTAATTGACATAACCTAATATTAATTTAAAAAACTGTCTAGAAAAAACTTTTCTTTCAGTCTTTCAGTCTTTTTTCTTGTTTTAATTTTTTAGAAGGTCATCTTTTTCAAACTAAAAGCTAAATTTAGATACTAAATAGGCATTTGCAGCTTACAAGTTGTATACATTGTGATTATCGAAAAAAACTGTTTTGAAAAAACTGTCGGTTGCGTCCTTTTATCTTTCCACAGTCGATATATAATATAATAATACACATATATAAATAAAAAACCACGGTATGGAAATAACTTAAAAATAACTTTAAAATAGCGATGTATTTTGTTTTGTTTTTCTGTTTTTATTTACCATGTCACTGCGATAGTGAACACTAAAGGAATAATGAAATATATTCGATATTGTTTTTGTATCCTGAAAACTTCAATTCATATTGGCTATGCCTTACGCTTTTAAATAATCGATATTACTCAACACTTCTATACGCACAAAGGAATACGAATTTCTTACAGGTAGGTCTTCACAAAATATTTCTTTAATTCATGAAAGGCAAAGAGGGTAGATTGTTCCGGGTCAAATAGATAAGAGCTGGAAAAGGGACGTTTCAAAGGAGTTGTTCGTACAGAAAGAGGTAGTTATCTATAGAAGCGTTTGCTATATAGCGTGCCCCATCTTGAGGTATCGATAGATGACCTGATTAGATATGCACTTACAGTTAATAATTTTGAAAGATGCTTAAGTCCGATATTATTTGTAAAGGAGGAAGCACAAAATAGATTCTTGTAACTGCTTAAATTATGATCCAAATATTAAAATGATGTAGCTAAGCCATGTAAATGTTAAAAGGAATTCTTCGAAAAAAGATTTGACAAGGGCTTCCAAAAAATGTAATGTTCATGGCTTTAGGAAAAGTGCCACTCGCCACCCAAATTGAACTATTTATTGAAAAGGGATATAGGATTAGGATTATGGTTTTCACAAAAAAAAATTGGAAATTTTTCAAAGCAAAATAAAAATATTTTTTTGCGAATATTGATTTGAAACATTAAAAATGCCGAGAAAAAAAGGTGCCAGAACGCCGTTCCGCCGCGTCACGTGGGAAAAAAGCACTAGTTTTTTTATAAGCTACTTTTTTGTAAGTACTAAGCTATTATATAAAAATGTATTACGATTAGACAATAATAGTATTGCTATTGAAAACGTACTTTGCGGCAAATTAATGATCAGGAAAATTCTACGGGAAAATATTTTTGCCAAAATTATTCAAAATAAAACTTATTCTGTAATCATTTGACATTGACGCCCTCCCCCAAAGGCAATGTCTAATATGCTTACGCCCATGGTACTTCCCTGCATTTTTAAAATATGCAACGTGGAGAAAAAATTAACAATTGCTAATACTAACCGATGCAATCGGCGGTCCCGTCGGGTTTGAAAATCGGAGTCCTCTCGAACCTGCAAGTGCAGCGATTGTCCCGGCATTCTGTCTGGATGTTGTTCGTTTCGCATTGCTCGTTGAAGAAGCACGATTCGTTGACCTGAACCGCTGAAATAATTCAAATATATTTAGATATATAAAATCTATAGAAATTAAATATTAATATTCACAATTTCAGATCTCAAGTGATGACTGAAGCGCTAACAATATTTTGTTTCGATTAATGCAATATTTCAGAAAAAATAGGAAGTAAAGAATTAATAAACAATTGAATGTTTTTAAATATTATCACACTCTGAAGTATGAATCAGAGACCTGGACGCGTAATTTTAAGGACTCTCAGAAACAAAAAGTGTTTGAGCGAAAGATTTTCAGTGCTTTCTGTGACGATAGTATCTGGCGATGTCGGCACAACCATTAGCTTGATAACCTCGTGAGACAGAGATTGTCAGATTTGACAAAATTCAACACCTTCGTTGGGGCGGACATATATCACGCATGGATGAAAGTAAACCTTGAAATGTATCACATTTGCTACCTCTGATCCAAGGACCACAAAACGTCTTGCTCTAAGCAAATTCATTAAGCGCTGGAAGCTTTCATATACACTTTGTATGAAAGCTTGCAGTGCCTAACGAATTTGCTTAGAGTGTGACGTTTAGTGGCTCTTGGGTGGGAGAAGACGAAGCGTTGAAAAACCGCGACTATCACTTAGATGGATGGGATGTCATAGGACAAGGATGGCGAACCTATGGCACGCGTGCCCGAGGTGGCAGGGTGAGGTGGAAGTTTAAAAAAATAAAAATTTGATTAAATAATCCGTGAATTATTATATTTATTCCGTTTTATTAATTTTCAAATGTTTCCCAAGATAAACCACAATCGTTTAAAAAAATGAAGTTTTATGTTTTCTGTTTTGTTCAAAAATAAATACTGCTTGGGCACGGCACACAATCGAGAAATAATATTTGAGGATTTTTGAATCGCGGACCAAAAAAGGTTCGCCATCCCTGTCATAGGACATGTGAATGGTGGAGATCAGCGACTTGCATAGGAAGGCGGAGGATCGAGAAGAATGAAGTAGATATATTTACTTTCGTTGAATACAAATATAGATTGTTGATATAAGACGAATGAGGAAAATTGTGAGAACGGTCACGGAAGCCAATGCCCGACAATGCATGGATTAATTTAATTTCCCCCCCCCTGACCAACGCGTACCATAACTGGACAACTGAATTTATTTATGAGACAAGAACTAGGGAAATGTGCAGTAAATTTTCAATAGAAAAAATAACATTTAATTTAACCACTTGAATACCAAGCAGACACCGGTGTCTGGAACATATGCAAGCAAACGCGGATGTTCAAGACATTTAAAAAATCAAATAGAATATAAGCAAAATTTTGATGAATATGTGTAGTGCTATCTATACTGAGTCAATATAGGTTTTTAAAATATCGAATTCGAGTGTATATTAGGCAAAATTATTTTTCTCAAAAACACGCACCATCTCTGGAATATATTAATGATTTATTTGCGCGGTATTCAAACGGTTAATTACGTTTTTAATTATTCAATTTAAATGTGATTTATTATTAAATATTTTCGAAATTTTTCGCCATAAATGAGTTTTTCAATATGATACGAAATATAATAATATGTTATTTCAAAAGTTTCTTGACACACATACAGTGCTTTACCTTCTATGTAGCGCGGTGGAACAGCGTTCCAGCACCTTTTTTTCAGCACTTTAATGTTTCTGATCAATATTTTAATTTTGATTCGAAAACGGTTGAACACATTTTTTATAAATCATTATTTTGCGGAAAAGTAATAACGGCAAAAAATTCGAGCTGGGTAATAAATTAGCAAAGGACAATCAATTTTTCATTGTGTGGTGAAAAGTGAAATAAATCTTCAAGAATGAAGTCGAAACGAAATGGCTTAGGTTCTGGTTAAGTTCTATTCGAAAGCGTGGGTGTGATATTTGAATTCTCTCCCACCCTTCCAATCCAAAAATTAACGGGGCAAAGCGAGAACAACTTGTTAAAAAGTCATTCTCGTAAAAAAGTTTTTTCGAGATACCTCGAGGTTAGGTGGTCATATACTTCACATTGAGAACGGATATGGATTGGGAAAAAACTTTTAGTAAAATGATTGACAATAATAGAGTTTTGGCACCTTTTTTATAAAAAAAGCACTTCATATATACATCATATTATAAAAAGGTTCCGCGAGGAAATATAATTTTAAAACACCGTGTAAGGGTATGAAGTAAATGCACTAAAAGGTGAAATGAACAGACACAAAGATGCTATAAATCAGCAAAGGTACTCAGAGACTACAATTTAAAATTAGGTGTAGCACAATTTAAGGATTACTTCATGGAACTGAAGGCTTTGCTATCGTATTATTTATATTCAAATTATAATTAAGTAACAAGTCATGCAAACAAACGAACTAAGACGTGGAAGCAAAATAACTCTAAGCCAGCGTGACAGATCTGACTGCAATGTAAATTACTTATAAGTCGTCGTTGTAATTAATTATCAAGTTATCAAAATTAATTTAATATTAGATCGAAAATGAATGATTAAATGTTAATGTATTCTGATATAAAATTATTATCTTTTCTCTCTCAAATCGTAGTATTTTTGGTGAAAATTCGCCAAAATTTGCTTCTAAACAATACGTGAATATTTTTCGATAAATGTCGTTGCACAGTACGTCAAAGTTTGCTTTTTGAATCGTATGTGGTTTGATAATTATTCATTCCGTCGATCCACAGTGCCATGCGACGAATCTGAAAATTTAAGTCGGTTCGTCAACAAATGACGGCACCTATTAAAACTTACGTGTTTAATTTATGTGAAAACTTTTTTAAACGCTAAGCATGTTTAGTTCGCATAATGGCTAAACTCGGGAAATCCCATTATTCACCATACTGAATTCCCCATACTTTTTTTCTTTTATGTATTGTTTTAAGGCTCAATATAGTTATATCAGTGGTGGGAGAGTGAGGTTTCGCGGGTCAATGACCTGGCTGGAAGCCCAGATTTTTTCTAAGCCCGAATGAAGTTAATATTTTTTGATTTTCACATATGATTTTATACGAAATACATTAAATAAAAATGATGTTAATGACTCGTCAAAAGCCAATTTAATAGTGGTGGCTACTGGACTATGTCAATGTAAAGCCACTTGCTTAGAATCAGCAAATACCGTTTTATGATTGGTACATATAATACTTTAAGCCATGGGTGTCCAACCAGTAGATCGCGATCGACCAGTCGATCCCAAAGCAAAATTTGGTTGATCCCGAAAGCTTTCGTGAATTTCGACAAAATATATAATTTAAATATAAAATATACAAAAATACTAAAATTTAATTATTTTGTAAACACATACCTATCTAATGATATGTATTTCGCATATAAAATAAACATTTCTATGTTTGAAGAAGGGAAAAACCATAAATACAATTTCTTGTAAGAATCATGTTAGAAATCGATTGCGAGAAAACTTCAGATTGAAAAGTCGATCCCAAGGCAAAAAAGGTTGGACACCCTTGCGCTTGAGCGGTAGAATCCGAGCTTAAGATATCATTATACGTATGTGTAAATACGTACGTGCCCAAATGCATTACATGATATACGTATGTGTAAAATTTTATTTGCTGTGCAATTTTTAAATTTTATAAAAAAATCTGAAAGCTAATTTTCTTAAAGTGACCGGATACATATCACACATGGATGACAGTAAACCTTAAAAGCGTTTCAAAGAAAAAAATCTTATTTAATATTTAAAAATTGTTTTAAACTTCGTTTATGAATAACAATGTTAAAAAACGATCTAAAACTACATTTTCTTCAGTGTTTCTATTCGGCTCATATTTTTCCGGTCAGAATTTATATTAAATGGTCATAATATATCGGTCAGTGTAAATAGTCATAATTTAAATGAAATTAAAAAAACCTAACCGGACCAAAATGGTTATAAAATATTATGAACGTATAATATTTTTATTCTGACCAAAAAAATGATTAAAATTCTGACCATTTAATTTGTTTCCTTTCTATATGGCGATGAAGTAATTAAGCCCACCCTGTAATAGTTTATCCGTATCAAAATGCACATCAATAATATTTTGAAAATATATTATTTTTAAAGCATTCATTAATGTCTACAAACCTCTCGTTTTGATTATAACCAAAACGGGTTTAATTGAAAAATAGTAAAAAAATGAATGTTAATTTTGAAGCTGGGTTAAAAGGTTAAAAAAAACGACATTAAAATTTCGGGAATTTCTTTCGAAAATCGACAAGCCCTGCTACATATGAATGATGCAATCAGGCAATGTCTTGAATTTTTAAAGATGCACAAAAAATAAATAGTCTTGATAGAAACAGAGAGTTTATAAAATAGTAATGACGAAAAACGATCTTAATTTTTTATTTCAAACCAAAATAATTTTTCTCTGTCTAATTGGAGAGGATGGACACCCGACTCTCAAAAAATACGTCAATGTAGGTCAGAATCCTAGAATATCAAGTCGAGATAAAATTAACTCAATTAAAATGCTCACACAAAGTCGTGTCGTCGGCTTTTATTTCATCTCACGGCTAACGAAGTTCTTTTTCAATTCTAAAAATATACTTTTTTTCTTTTACTGTTCCGTGTTCAAAATTTCCCGCCAAATTTGTTATCATGTGAAAGTCTTGACAAATTGCTTTGTTGGGGCGCGATATGAAACAAGTGGAGTTATAATGGCGGCGCGTTTCATAACAATACTGCTGATATACCCAAACGTCACGTTTAATGGCGAATTAACAAAATAAATTAACGTTTTGACGTTCGTGCGTGGAGCTGCAGCCTGTTAATAAACGCTGAATTTTTCCAGTGATTAATACATCTTCCGACTAACGGATTTTGCCATGAAATTTTTGTAAATTGATTCAAGAAAAAAATGAAATGGATTATTGTTATTTCCACCATTAATTTTTTAACAATTCTAAAATTATTAATCTAGTAATAATCAATTAACGTAAAGAAAGAACGTAAAAACATGATTTTTTTTAAAAATAAATTTTGAATAATGAATCGTTTTTTTTTTATCATAGCAGAATAAATTTGGTAAACGATTGTTGGTTGCCGCCTGTGTGGTCGAGTAGTCAACGTCGTTGGCTTCGGTTACGGAGGTCCCGGGTCCAAATCCCGGTACGGACAGTTTTATAAATTGATTTTTCAATCGATTTATGAATTTCTGTTCGAAGGCATGGATGTATGTAATGTCTTGAATTCTCCCCTCCCACCCATCCTATCCTATGAACGGGGCGTATCGAGAGCGATTAGCTAACCACTAGTCCTGTCCTAGCCCTATCCTTCTATTCCTACTCTCTTTAGAAAAAGAGAGGTTGAGCAACTGAGTAACAAGCAGTTCTCGTAGAAACACATCTGTTGAGATAAACTCTATTAGGAGTCCATATGCTCCATATTGGGAGCGGACATGGTTAAAAAAAAAATCGATTGTTAATTACTAATATTTGTTCTTAAGAAAAATCAACAATAGCTTAATAAAGAAATCATAATATATGTCACATACATAAAAACAATATAAAAATTGAGAATCTGTGACAATTATGCCATAATTAAATATAAGTGGGAAGAAGGGACGGAGTTTTAGAGGGCATAACATTAAAAACACTTTAAAATAAATACCGATTGTACTTATTTTTAACTATTTCTGTAAGTTTAAGAGAAAGATCGCGTAGTGCACTTAAAAGAGTAAAAAATACGAGCAACAAATGAGAGAAACTTTTAAATGAATTTGTTTGTGCTTAAGCACGGATAAAAACTTTTTTTGTTACATATAATATTTATCAATCTTAATAATGTAAATGTGCCGTCTCACTCAGGTTAAAATTGTGATCGGTTTCTCCGTGAATCATTTGTTTTTCCTCTCTGGCTCTGCTGTTGACATGGCCAAAGAATAAGAAAGCATGAAATACTATTCGTTACGATTTCGATAAAAAAGGGATTTCGTCATTTAAAAATAAAGCTTGCACATGGCAACTACGGCTTAAAACCGATTTAAAAAAAATCAGTTTTCGAATCCCAATATTTCTTAACACCCACCCAGTTTTGCCCGGTTTTTGAAGTTTTACAGAAAATGGAAATTAAATTAAATTAGCGAGAAAATGATTTGATACAATTTCGTTTTATTATTATTATATGAGCACTAAGTAAAAAAATACTAAAAAATACAGTTAAAATTACTTTTCAGAAACAATGTTTTCAGAACAAACACAAAACATTCACTGATCTTAGTAAAGTATTTTTGCTAACCAAACTTCCTGAAGTAGAAAATATTCTTTCACTTAGTAATATAGTAAGTCGGATAGTTTTTAAGGCATCAAACAATGAATAACAAATTTTAAACTTCTAGATCCAAATATGCTGTTCTTTTGTTTGTAGACTCGTCTATGTGAAATTTAACCTTTGGTTTTTTTTGCATGCACTCGCGAACTGTTTCCGCGTCAAATGCAAACAAAACTATTTCCAAAATAAGCCCATATATAATATTTTCAATTGACATTTCGATTTTAATATGAAATACTCTTGAGTCTACTGCGATGAAAAACCAGTTTTCGAATTTGCTCAAATTTGACTAAGATACCGGTTTTCAAAAACCGTCAAGCTCTAATAGTAACCCGTGGCTGCGATAAAAAACAGCAAAGTCAACTATTATAACTACAAAATACTAATGCTACCGCCAACAAAACAACTCTTGTCGCATATAATATTCAAAGAGATACTTTCAAAATTGTAATATGATCACACTACCTGTTAGTTTGGTCGCTAGTGTTTGTTTTACACTTGGCCTTGGGTAAAATAAACAAATTATGGGTAATAAAACCGAGGAAAATTGCTTACGTTTGTCGTAAAAAGTCTAATATTAGAGACGCGCCGGGAAGCGCGTTCTCTTTGGCCACTCCTACACTTAAATAATCGAGTGTCATTTCAGTTAATATGTCGTGCTCGGTAAACAGAAGGCTATAATAATTATTTACACGTCTCTGTAATAACATCCGAGTAGGGTATATACTTACGCTGGCACTTTTTAATTTGCCCTTATAATTTATAATGAAAAGAAAAGAAAAGCTTTCTAGTGTATTTTTTTGTCGCGTTTGAGATCGGGTCTAGCTTAGATAGCAATCATTGTCGAATGATAATCACAAACATCTTTACATTGACAACACTAAACTAGCAATAACTTAAACATATCGAAATATTCAGTTCTACAATTGTTAATTGTTTTATAAAATGAGTTTATAGCTATTTGTAGAACTATGTTTAAACCTGTATTTAATTAGCTGTATATACTGCCTTAAAAGAAATACACAATACATCGTGTTATTAACTCTAACATCCCAATTTATATTACAATTATAGAATTACATTTGTTAAACATGACTTTAGTGTTTCTAAGAACGATAGCATGTATAGGATTTTTCAAGGTAAATTAGTTTAAATAAATCTGGTATTTATTATTAGTCATATTAAGGGTATTAGTAACAGTGATGGATTGATAATTGTTTGTTCATTTAAGATGTCATCGGCTTGATTATGTCTATCAATTTTTAATTGCTCAAGTGCGTCAAGCTTCAGGCCTTTGTTACAAAGATGTAAATAAATTAGCGTCGATTTCAAATTTATGCCATGAGATTCTGTAACAAAATGGTTTGCAAATTGTGAGTCTGATTTTTTATTGCTAAACGATCTTACATGCTCTTTAGCTCGAGTCGATATACTTCTACTTGTCTGTCCTATTCATGTCAAATAACACGAGCCGCAGGACATTTTATATATCCTGCTTCTGTCAAATTTGTTAATTTTATCTTTACTATTTTTAAGATGAGTTCCTAAATTGTTATCAACTTTCAATGTCACACTAACCGAGTAAATGCTAATTCAATCACTAAACTAGCAGTATAATGTAATTCTTAATTGAAACTATATAAAAATTTTCCTTGGTACTGTGGAGTAAAATTGTAAAATTGTAAAATTGTAAAAGTAAAAAAGTAAAATTGAAAGAGAAATCGTAAAAACAGAGCTAATACTACCATTAAAATAATAAAAAATAACATATGTATATGATGTGTATTGTATACATAATGAATATGCGGAGCTCTTGTGTCAACGACGAAAATTAATTTTTGCAGATCTCATAGACAAAATACACGTGTCTGTAATTTCATCAATACATACAAACTTTTACCATTCAAAATATTAATTTAAACACCATGTTAAAAACACGACAAAAAAACTGATTGATAGAAGAAGCAAAATACCTGCTTTTAACTGTTGATTCAATCTTCTCACCGTTTTCCTCAAATCAGACGTTATTTATCATAGTGATCTTCCGTTTCCGAACAGAAAGAAGAAGTTTCCAGGTGGCAGAAAATATGGTCGATTCTTCGTTGAAATATTTCGATTATTAAAATATTAAAGGTTTAAAAAGCCTTTGAAATCGGCTATATGCATATTCTGAATCTGATCTTTGCACAAAAAAAACGTGCATAATAATATTATGATAAAATGCATTCTGGAATAACTTAAAAAAAATAGTTCGATGCTGTAGGGCAGTGATGGATAGCATATGATACGCTTGTCAGAGGTAACAAGCCAATACATTTTGGGTGACACGTATCTTTTACGACCGATCTTCGCCCAAGGACTAAGAACATTTACTAGGGCTGCAAAAATATAAATATCCCTGGATGTGACACGGCATCCGAGTAAAGCCAGGTTTTTTTTTTAAATTTTGATACGCCCAAATAAAAAGGTTACTCATCGCTGTTGTAGGGGATAGACATTGTAATTCGCACTTTTTAACTTTTTTTGTAACTACAGTAGAGTCTTTAAAAAAACACAGCCAATTTTGACGACACAATGACGAAAGTTGAATCAGTTATACTTAACGCTGAATAGGTGATCTAAAATACTTATTATAATTACAACGCTTCTAAGATTTTTACTGTCAATTCTTAGTAGATAGGTTCTATATTAAAAATAAAATACTCTTGTTCTAATTATACATTTAATAAAAGATAATCAGTTGGTACAAATGATTTTTTAAAATTTTAGTGATTAATACGAATTATATATTATTATTGAATCGGTAAAGTTTTTGTCATTCTGAAGAAATAGTCAAAGAATTATTGTTTTCGTTTTCATACCAGTAATTGAAAGTACATAGTACATCAATCGTCTTTTAAGGCAGCCCGCATTTATGTAGCCTTTGATACGAATCTAAATCTACTTTCGAGTATAAGCTGTCAAAAAATAATGAACTCTTTTTTGCTATTACATAAATTGATTTTTTCTAAAACTCTATTCAGTAACACTACTACGTTATTTGTACAACGAATCATTTCATTACGCCTAAAATAAAACTTATTCATGTAATGAATTAGTTTACCACAGGAAATAATGTAAAGTGCTTTTAAATAATTAAAAACATATAAATACAAATAACATTTATTACAAAAAGGTATTTGCTGTGCTTAAATAAAATCTAATCTCGGCTTGTGAAATTTCTATAACTATAGTAGAACCTCGACTATATGAATTTTCGATTATCCGAATTGAATTTTTTTTTCTTTATCAACTAAAATTAGATTGTCTCAAAACTCCCCGGCTGCTTATTATTCCATTTTTCAGTCTTCATAAAAAAAGGTTTTTAAGAATGTTAAAATGATTAGTAAGTTACAGTTTTATATGATCATCAGAACAAGGCATGCATGATTATTAAGACTTTTAAACGATGGTTTGAAAAACAGTTTGTTCCAGAAGTGAAAAATCCAAGGCTGTGGAGTCGGAGTCGGAGTCGTCTTTTTATACACTACTCTACAACCGTGGAAAAATCTTTAAAAATCCATTGGATAAGAGAGAAAAAGTATTGTTATTACTCGACAATGCACCGTCGCAACTGTCAATACCAATTTTTAAATCAGGTTGATACAATTTTTACGATAAAATTTCTTCCACTAAATGTCAAGTCTGTAATACAACCTATTGATCAGGGAGTAATATGAACAATGCTCTTAAATTCAAAATAGGTCATTCGAAGACTGTTTATCAATTTCCAAAAGAGGAGTAATTAATTTAAAAAAAAACTGTTGCTACATGTAAGCAGAGAGTTTGGATTCTTTAGATGTGTCGAAATTAAAAAAGCATGGAACAAACTTTTGAAAAGATTGTTATTGAGTTCCAGTAATAATAATGTAGATTTAGCTAATACAGCTAACATACAAGACATCAAATAAGACGTCATGGAGTGGTTAACACTAACATTTAATTAATTTTAACAAACAGTTAAACGCAATATTGATAAACGGTATACAATTCAAGAATGTAATTTATAGTACAGTTTTTACTGATTCTTTGGAAAAATAAACCACTATAATATATCTTTTTAATCGAATCTGAGCTAAGGTTAATCGGTAGTAATGGTGAACCCACGAACCACTTTACAGTTGTATAAATTATTAAATTTGAAATTTGACAAACAAAAATATATTGTTTTAATTAACTTATGAATATAATTTTTAAATTTAAACAGATTATTCTTGAAAAAGATAATATTTTCTCAAATATTTGTTAGTTTCTCTAAAGAGCTACAACAACATTAAAATCTACAACGTCTGTTCTATATAACACAAAGATTCAGTTTAATTAACACAGTTTCAGATTAATTTTTTGTTGAGACTATTAAGAAATTATTAAGTTAATATTGTTTAATATTATTAATATCATAAAAAGTGACAAATTTCTCTATGAGAAATTTTTGACTAAAAATCTATGTAGGTAAAATATTAAGTAATATAATTGAGTATGACAAGAGAATTTCTGTTTATTCAAATATATTTTCCTGATATAATTAAAATTTTCATTTTGTTAGGTTGTCAAATTTCTTTCCAAATCACTTGAAGTAAAAGGTTCGTTATCGCTAGTATAGAGTATGAAAACTCACAGTATTTTTACTAATCACTCAATTCATCTTCTTAATGAGTATGGGATTTAGTAAAGTAGATAAAGCATTGGACAGTTATATTTAAACATCGAAAGCCAGGCATCGATGAGTATTTTATTTTAATGAATTTGTAGTTTGTATCAATTAGATGAGACTAAGATGGAAAGTTTAAAAGCAATCTCTCCTCATGCGAAAAACTATTTATTCAAAAAAGAACAGTAGGATGGGAATCAAATAATCACTTTACCTTTGCCGCATTTGTCAAGGTGGTTGGTGACTGGTAGATCTGGGGTACACTGACATGATCTCTTGCTAGGGTCGCAAACAGACCCCCCGAACCCGCACTCTGTCGTGATGTCGCATTTGTCGCCGAATTTCTTGACGCCGCGGGTAGATGGATCTGGAAAAAGTAAATGAATGTGAATTGCTTGCAAATCTGGTAGAACAAATAGACACAGACTAAAACCGAAAAGATGCATACAAAAATAAATACCATATGTAATAACACAATAGATTTATTATGCATGTAATAAGTATATGATAATATTTTTTATCTTATTTATTGCTATGGCCGCTCTCATATTTGAGCATAAATGAACTACGATAATGACTTATTACTCGGTTAACATTGTTGTTATTTAAAAAAAAAACACGATTTTCTAAATTTATGTAGATAATCTTCATTTTTTCGATGAATTCTATCAATTTTTCACACTGTTTTATACACGTTTTTTGTGGATCGTATCTACCGTGTAAAAAAGAGTCGAGTGTTCAATAGTAACTGACACATTTTTTGACAATTAACAAACCACTTAATTGCTAGTAATTAGACCACAGTGGGAAGATTTTTGGATAAAAGAAGCTTTATTTCCCACACTGAAATGTTAACGGTAATAGTCAGTAAAACATTACTTCACGATTGTACGTAAAACGCATATATTTATTAAGTTCTCCCTTGAAAGATATTTTTTCAACGGTAAACTTGTAATTCTATTCTGAAAAACAAACAGAGGCAGATGTGTTGTGAATACATTTTTTATTATTTACTCGTGCGGATGTCTGCATGCGGGTAAAACGCAATTCCCAAAAGGATTACTTACTTTAAAAATGTTAATGACACTGCGAGTTTTTACTTAAAACTAGAAGTGCTTTGCATTTTCTATGATATCACTAACTGTTCCTAATTTTGTGTGTTCTTATGTAAAAATAGACATACAAAGAAAATAGTAATAAAAAATTAGAAAAGAAAATAATAATAACTCATATTTAATATTATAAAGTCAAGTAAACTGGTACAAATTTATTATCTTGTAATACACCCTTTCACATACAACGTGTTGAAATAAATTATTAGTAATATAGCAATTTGATAAATAATCATTTCGGAAATAGACTCGGATTTTATTTTTACAAGTATGATTTAATTTCACTGAAAATTGTTAGTTTTTCAGTAAGCTATAATATCTGAAAACATACAACTTATAAAATGTGATCCATTTGCTGCCAAATTTTAAATTCAAATTGAAAACAACTTTGAAATATTTAAGCGATTAATTAAGGCACTATTATTTTTCCCACAAAGTAAACTAAATGTTCAGCCAAAAAAAAGATTAAGACCGTGTTGTTAGCGCTAAATAAAAAAGCCTACATGAAAATTTACCTAAAAAATTAGCGCAAAAGCCACGATAGCGTCGGCATTAAGTTTATAAGCTACAAAATATGAACAATACGCATAGAGCTTTTTATCCTACCGCATTTGGCTCGGTACCAGAAAAAGCTTACGTGAACTTTTATCGCTAGAGCGTATCTTTTGCGTTTTATGTCAACCTTACCCTCTATTCAATTTATTGGGGCTTGCTGTTTTTTAAAATTTATGATATGTATTATGTCAGATAGAAAAGCAAAGCCAAAAGATTATTAAGCAATTGGCTTACTTTGTAATTTCAAAAGAATTTGTACAAGTATAACTCATTTGCTTACAATTGTTAAATATATTAATTATTTTCAACAATACACCATTAAATTAATCTTTTCTCTTTCGATTGCTGCATATCTCTTTTAAAATAAGTAAGGATCGTTGGCCAAACATTTTGAAATTTATTTTTAGAGCATTGGCGGATCCAAGGGCGAGGAAAAGGAGGTATGGGGGCCTTGGCCCCCTCTTTAGAAAAAAATATTTTCCATTTTTCTAATTTATTAAAACTTAATTGTGAAATGGACTCTTTAATTACTTAGTTAACTATGTTTTATATGGTTAAAAGACAGGTCCCGTGCAGCTCTGTATCGGGCCAACGATATGAGAAACAAATTCTCTTCTTTTCTTGATCACATTGCGCTATGGAAGGTGGCCGTGAAAATGCGGCTGCATACACATAACGGGTGGTGGTGGGATACTCAACAACCAACTTGTATGTTTTATAGAATACATGCTTAATAATTATATATTGACTATTTTTAAATAGATATATTATTTTTGAAACATCTATTTTTAAATGTATTATTTATGTATCATGTTTATTTTCAAATTGAATGGCCCCCTCCTGTGATAATTTATAGATCCGTCACTGTTTTAGAGTATGGTTTTTTGTTTCGTTGTTAAGGCATATAAATATAGGAAGCAAGTCATTTGACAGGAGTTGTAGATGCTAACTTCGGTATTAACTGCCACACTTTAAATATCATAGAATTAATTTGTATTGAACAGTTTTTATAAAACTAATTAAAACAAAAACAGTTATGAATTATTTAAATAAGCGTTGCGCAATTGAAAGTCAAGCGTTTTACCCACTACGCCAAGAAAACCGGCATTATAAATAATTGATGGCAAAGTAACTTTACTCAAGAGCTTTTTTAAGAAGTGGAGGCTTTCAAATGAAAATAATGTATTCACAAGCACGGAAAAAGTTTACTCGTCAGATAGTGTTTGAAAATAAAAAGTTTGAAGCGAAGACAAAGACTGAATACGCCGACAACAAAGTACTTGTGTAACTTTAAAAATATATTAAAACACGTCTCGATATGGGTTTGATAATCACTGTGATAAGGAACAAGATCAATGTATAAAGCTATTTCCCATTTCCACGGTAATTTATGTTTTTGTTTTATATTATAAAAGTATGTTTAATATACCTGCGATGTTTACAATCATTTCCAACAAAACAACCCAATCCAATCCTGAAATGTAGAATATGTACCGAAGGGCAGCTTTAAATATTTTCTTCACTTCAAAATCTATTCTTACCCACTACACAGAAGGTATTGAACGACTGATTTTAAACTATTTGTCATATGTGCTTAAATGTTCCATTATGGGTCATTATGGTCCACATTGAGAGTAGTCAGAAAAAAAAAACGTTTCCTTACAAAGCTTAAAGGCGGTTGACTTAAATGTTTTTTTGCCCCGTGGGTTTTATTCTTTTGATATAAATCTTTACACGACAGATATTGAATATAATTTCATTTATTTTAAATTAGTTACTGTTCACTTCTGATAGATTTGGTGATAACTTTGTGAAAGTTCACTTTTAATATTAAAAAAATGATGGCTTTGTTAGTACACTTGCTGTGTTACAAATGTTGGTACACGTGTTTTGCCTCATTAAGAAGAATAATCAGGCAGAATATCGGAGGGTTTACGAATAAACTGAAAATTCTGAACACGCAAGATGTTTTTTAAGCAATTATTTTTTCAGAGTATGCGAATCGTTTGATAGAAAAAATATTAAAATTTTAATAAAAATATTGAAATAATTATGGGTTATGAATGAATTGGTAAGCGTTTTTAGTAATTAATACTCATTTTCAGAACATTTTCTTGAACACACCAGAGGTCACAGAAACACACCCGTTGAGGTTATGTTGGTCAGTGTTGCTTTCGAACTTTGAACTAACGTTATCTGATTTGATTGGATGTAAACAATGCGCGTAAAGTTAATTATTAATGTTATAAGATTCCAACAATGAAAATACAATTATTTATTCATCCACGATGACAGCATATACATCATAGACATAAAGTAATATAGCGAAAATAAATCTCTAAAATAACGCCCGATGAGCTTGTGATGATTAGTGCGATCTAAGTATATATTCTCGCAATACATATTGATGGAATATGAATCCTTATGATAAAATAAAATAATATGACTTTGACAGTTCTTCTTCAGCTGCCCGCGCATCGCATGTTCCGTACGCGCACGCTTCCAAATAGTGAACATGGGAACCTATTTTGGGTGAAATGTGAAATGTTCCACGATATGAGATGAACACGTTATTATATGTTCCAGGATATGTTCAGGAACAATTTGTTTCCTAGTGAATGGCGCCTGTTACTATGTAAAAGAAAGTAATCATTAAACTATCAAAAGTTCACAAACTATTACTGTTTGTAGATATTTGGAAAATCGATATTTTTGATAACATACGTAATGACAAAACCTTTTATATATAATCAGGTCACTATTCAAGAGCTTTTTTATAATTTGATGTCTTGAATAATGGAGCATAGTTATATCAATCAAGTCGTTATAATATTCACCATTTTAATATCTGCTAAACCAATTTGTCAAAGTATGATAAAAACATTAAATGTAATAAAAAAATTACTAGTGGAATTTATGTAGAATGGTCATGTTCGCAAACTAGATTAGTACTGGTGTTCCCAACTGGTGGGAAATACCTTACTAGAGGGAGAGGGATATGAAAGTTTCAAGGGGGATCGTTGAATCGATAGATTCTTATTATTTGAAATACAACATGACATCCATGTTCATCAATTATTTTTCATAAAATCACTTCACATACACAAGAAAGACATTTTTGAATACCCTTTAAATCTACTGAGTTTTTTGTTCATTGAAATATTCTTCAGTAATTACAGTAAATAGTTGCTAAAATCATTTCAATAAATTTATAATATTATGTTATTAAATACCTTTATATTAAAAAGTGTATACGTATATTATTTCAAGCATACATTTTAATTTATACTATCTTTGATAGGCGAGGAATTAAACATATTCTGAAAAATGGTGATAGAGGGGAATGAAGCGAATACAGTTGGAAACCTCTGATTAAGTATCAATTGTAATATAAAGGTTTGTATAAAATAAACATATGAAAGAATGTCATATGAATTGAATGATTAGGTTATAATTATAGAGACATATAATAATGTTTCGAAAAAGAGTTTTGCTTTACTTAATTTTTTGTTTTCGATTGATTTTCAAATGATATGGTTAAAAATTACAACGCCCAACTGGATATTTTTACTACATCTTATTTTATATTAAAGGCTGTTATAAAATATTATGCTTACTAGGTTTGGGAAGATTTACACAATGTCTTTGGACAGACGTATACATAGTTTCACAGTATTTCCATAATCTAGAATGTCAAATAATGTCTAATATACTATGATGTAAATTTAAGTGATATTTTCTTAGTTTTTATTGCCTGGAATTAAAAATCGATTTGTAAAGTTAGTTTTAAAATAACTCAAGAAAAACGTACCGACTCACAAAAGAAATGAAAACAGTAAAGATTTTGGAGGTACATTTACTTAATTTCGTGAAAGTTTAATGTTTTTGTTTGTATATAAATTAATGTTAAAATTTTCATTTTACAGAAGTCGCTCCTTTTCAGACTCATACGACACTGGGATATTTAGGTATAAACATTGAAATTATGAATGTTAAAATCCTTCATGTCACATATATGACAGATTTTATTTATTAAAATATGAGAAACGGAAGCTCTTAGCTTAGACCAAAAGCTTACTAGCTCAATTGGCAAAGCTTACGTTCGAAAGTAATTTATTGACACACGGAACAGGGAATGAGCGGTTCATGGAACGGTGGCTATGCATCTTAAATGTAGAAACCGAGAGAGGTTTTTACGATTTCTCAGACAAAAGTTGGGTTGGGGTATTCGTTCAACTTGATGGTTTTTTGCCAACCATTAGAACCCCGATAAATGTCTCTTATATATTGTGTTTCCTTAACAATGATAATGAAAATGACAAAGAACTTTGAAAGACACTTGATACACCAAACGGCAAACATTCATTGGTATGGTACAGCATAAAAGATACGAAACGGAACTGGTTTTAAATCGTATATTATTTATAATAACATCCAATTATATATTTTACCTAATCGAAAGATTGTTAATTCGTTTAATTAACTTTAATTAATTAATAGATTTTCCATTATGAACATATATATATACATGTCCGTTTTTACGTAGTCGATTTTTTTTTCCACCAAGTGTTGTTAGTAGATTACATTACAACGAAACAACCGAATGATAATTTAAAAAATATTAATGCTACATTCATTTATATATAAAAAAAAAACAATGTTCTGACGATAGTGTGATACTGATTTACTTTAATTTAACATTAAATAATTAAGTTCTCCTAAATGATTTTCAATTAAATAATTATGAAATAATTCTCTATAATACATGTAATGTTATTGTATGTTTAAAACGTGAACTTGCGGAAAGAAACAAATATAATATTTGTCAAATTATATTTTTGTGTTTTTTTAAATACAAATAAATAAATGATCTTCAACGCTTTAAAATAGTTTTGCTATATTACACACTAATGTCGCATAATGTGCAGAAAAATTTAATAATTGATTTTCAGTAAAAACTTATCTAAAGTTTACACATCGGTGAATTTTGATGACTTATGAATGTCGAGATTTTATTCCGAGTGGACGTGTACTTTATATAGTGTGTATTAAAGTAGATTTACATGGATTTAATCGGAACGTATTCCATTGGTTTCTTTAGCGATTTTTAATGTTTACTCTGATCATTTTTCAGATTGCAAAAAAAAACTTATTATTATCAACATTTCTTGTCTATATCATCTATTATACAAATAAAAATTGATATTGAAATTATAATGTAAATCTAGTATTACAGAATATTACGATTACCGTGGGTTCTTTCATTGGTTTAATTCGATTAATGTCAATATTATAAATTTATTCAATATTAGTATTAATATTATTCAAAATAAAAAAACGGGATAAAATTCTGGAGATGTAAAATATTCAATTCGAAAATGATTGACAGGGCCGCAGCAGTTAACAGTCTAAATTGCTGAAGTGAGGGCTGCATATGACAGGGCGGTAGGTAACCTTTTGCGAAAGAGGTCATGGGGTGAGTGACCTGGAATGAGCCGTGGGGAAGAGTAGTGATTGCCAACGCTATTGATATATGGCTTATAAAATTTTACACTTAATACAATATATATATATTTTTAATCCATGTCCGCTCCCAATGTGGAGCATATGGCCTCCTAATGGAGGTATCTTAACAGAAGTTTTTTTCTACGAGAACTGTTTGTTACTCAGTCGCTCAACCTCACTTTTTTCAAAGTGAGTAGGGAAAGAAGGATAAGGCTAGAACAGGACTAGTGGTTGGCTAATCGCTATTCTACGCCCAGTTATTAAAGAGTCAGAAGGATTGGAGGAGAGGAAATGATGTGAATTGACATCACAAACACCCAGTCTTCGATCACAACTTTGAATTGGATAATTCTCAAATTCACTGTGATCTGACCGGGAATCGAACCCAGACCTGCGTGATCGGTAGAGCAAGCTCTTACCAACTGAGCCACAGCAGGCGACAATTTTTTTATAGTTTATTAAAATCTTGTCAACGAATTAGTGACGCTATTATTTGACTTATTGGATATATATTTATATGGAATTAAAATTGAAAATGTTTTATATTTAACTAAGTATGAATTTAAACCAAAGGCGTCGCAAAGATGTTAAAATAGATATTGAATGCAATCTCTTGATTATTGTATATTATACTATTTAACCGTTTACTGGTTTAAATACAGAATAGAACTAAAAATAGCATTTATAATTATTAAGGATGGTACACAATAAAAGAAATAAATTTAAGATGGCAATGCAACCCTACTATTCAAAACTTTAATTACTGATAACATGTTCTAATCAAGATATTGCCAAATATAGTTTGTTAAAATTCTAAGTTTGTGTGTTTTTCTGACAATTTATTACGACAGTGTCTGCCCATGCATTCAGTTATTGACCAAAGTTTCCTTTTAATACCCAGACGAATGTTGTCATTCACCTTATCTACTCTCTTTTCTTGAGAATACAAAATTTCTGCTAGTGGATTTTCGAGATCTCTCTCGAATCGCTGATGAATTAAAGTTATGAAATGTTTAAAATCATATTTTGGTAAATTCCTAACAAAAATTTAACACCCTTTTTGCCAAAATCAGTATTCGTAAGGGGTTAATACATTTCGTTTCCTCCATTCAAATCCTTTAGCTGACAGAATATTAAGTATGGCAGTTTTAAGGTAAAATATACGAAAAAATTGATATAAATATTTAGAAAATAAAATAGTCAAATAATCATAAGCCTAGCCTGCCTCTATATTGTTAGTGGTAAAAAGAAAATCTTGATTTATTTTGTTTTTTCAAGTTTTTACGATAAAAATGCAATGTGATCTGTCAGTTTTCAAGCAATGGTGTTGGGAAATTTCATACCTGTTTTATAAGTGCTCAGGGAACGTGCATGCTTCGTGGGACCGCTTTATGGGAAAGCATTTAGAGTTATGCTTCAAATGATATACCTACTCGTATATAATAATATACTTCGTTTTTTGTGAGTGGCAACCCTTCATAATGTCGATCGTTTTTTTCATGCTATGCGTGCAACCCTGGCGAATAAAATACACGTCAATCCAAATTTAAATTAAGAATTTTAAAATTCAGCCGTTGCTTTTGTTTTATTAATTGAGTTGATTTGTTTGAATAGAACGTCGACTTAATTTTTTCACGTCATTGCAATCTCAAAAAATCTTGCGTAAAAAGGGTGCTCGAAAAAGAAATAAATTGTATTATAAGAACATTAGTATCAACATGTGAAGCCCTTGTTATTCAGGTGAACGGAAATCGTAGTAAGAAATTGTAACTGAAGAATATGGAATTACAAAATAAAAATGATTAAAACCATTATAAAATTTTATGTTTATATAAGTAAAATATTTACATCATTTTTTATTATTATTAGACATATTGCTAAATTAAAACCGTCCCTTTATTATTATCACTCTACTTGAAATAAAAGTTGAGTTAAATTAAAATTAGTTTTCGTAAAAAAATCTTCTTTTGATATCCTTCGAAGTTGACCCAGTGAAGATGATACGTTAAAATAAATATTAAAAAAAAAACATTATCCAAATTCAGTTTTATGTTTAAATTTGTATAAAGATTTGCTTTAATCTTTTGTCAATAGATGGTATGGTACCTACGCAATAAATAACTATAATTTCGTTTTCGTTCGTTAATTTTTTATAGATATATTGAAAATACGTATTTTTTTTTTTACTGTATAACTAAATAAACAATATTTTTTTAAAATATTTGTTTGTCAAAAACTAAGTTACAAAATAATATTGAAGAATAGATAAAATTATAATTTTAGAAAATCGTTCCAGTTAAGCAAACTATGTATGTAAATGATTTGTGTAACTATTATCTCTTTTCCTAAACTTTCCCTATTCATAACGTCGATGATTGTTTTTATTGTAATTAAAATTGATTTTAAAGTTTTTTCTTATTCAATTGATAAAAAGATCCGTTACTATGCGTAACAATTTAAAACAATCCAAAAAAAATTGAAAATAGTTCACGGATAAATAATGAACATTCCCTTAAGCGATATAATCAAAGAAAACTCTTCAAAGGAATTATCTGATGGAAAATAGCTCAGTTTGTATTATAGGCAAACACCGGGGACACGTTTTAAAGGTAAGTTTTATAGTATGGTAAGTCCTAATAATACTAAATCATCTAAGGACAGGAACTGTTTAAATTCAAGAGTCGCTAAATAGGCCTTATAAATAAGTTTTATCCCCAAGAGATCAATGAGTTGAAAAGTTTTGAGTTGAGCAAGTATCATATCTTCTTGTCAAAATCAAGCAGTGAAGTCTTCGTGTTTCAAACATAATGATAATAGATTGATGATTTTGATAAATAACTTCCGCTCTTTATTATTACAATAATTAATATCTGAAGCATTTTTTTCTGTATTTCTCTAACGCAGAATGTACACCCACACACGTTCTCTGAAAACACATTTGCATATAGCTGCTTGAGAACTGTACTGAGACATCTAAACAAATTGGTGTTTTTTTTTTTGCTAAAGAAGATTAATTTTCCATCGATAATGTTAGTTCTGTGGTGGATTATATGGGCCCATTAGAGGTGAAGTAAGCCAAATGGTATTTTAGAAAAAAAGTTAGATACGTAGCAGTATTCAACACGTCTTAAAGTATCGTGCAAGCGAAGTAACCTCAGTTAAATACACATTGCAATAGTGTTATCTCCGTAAAATAAAAACATCCAATCCACCAAAACACAAATAAAGACGTGATTGTACGTAGTTATAATATTTTTACCATTGTACTAGTTGGCTTACTTTACCTCTCGAGAGCCCACATGATGTCTTAAAGAGAATATTCTATTTTTATTTTAAATAAACTACTATAACACGCCTTAAAATAAAGCACAACATAATATAACATTTCAATACTAAATGTTTGGGATGTTCCAGTACAGCATGACAGTGCCGTGCCACCTAGTAATAATAATAATTTCTAGTTAAATATAGTTGTAAATATGAAGACGATATTTAAATAAGAAAGTAATACAGCGGAACCCCCAATTACACTACCCCGAATTACGCGCTGGCTAGAAATATTCGCCGCAAATCCCCCAATTACACGGTCGCATTCCATTGTCGTTACTAAGAGACGGTCTTCTGTGCCGCGCATACAGTCAAATGTTGGCTAGCGTCTGTGTATTCAACACGTGCCAGGCTATACACGCATAGCTGGGCGTCTGCCTGTGTGCGGGGTATTTACTACTACAAAAACTAAATATTTCGTCAAAAAATTTTTTTTTTGCAAAACTAAGGGAAATCTTAGTTTTGCGTTTTCCGCGATTCACACCCCCAATTACACTACCCCCAATTACACGGTCCCGACTATAGTGTAAATGGGGGTTTTACTGTAACATCAATGTCAACTCGAAGAATTGGTAAAAGTTCTAATGGGCGAATTCATAAAAGAAAAATTTGAAATACGATTGATGAGTGTCACAAATCTCTTGGAACATCATTTTAATTCATTTTATGAATGAATTGATTATAAAAACGCATGGTCACATTAATAATGTAATAAATTAAGTACGTTCGTAATAATAATAAAAAACACTCCATAATTTATCCAATGTTATTACCCGCCCAAATTTCTATCGAGAATGTAATTGCTTTGTTCTCTTTAATCTCGAGGGAAGTTTGCGGATTTAGCGCGTTTTCTTCTTTAGTTGTGGTTTTTAGCTGAAAGGCCGCGAACCAAAATTAGGTAGATTGGCGTATTGGGTGGGTCGCAAAATGTTTTTAACCAAACAATATTCTTAGGGTAATAAAATACATCAAACATTTTGTTTCGTAAGTAAAACAAGGTCTACACGCCTACAAGGTATACAGTGTATATAGCAGGCAGAACCAGGTGCAGTTTGTAATATACTTGATAAACTCTCAGAAACTATCCAAAAGTCAAAGTTAATATAATTAAAATACTATGGTGTTACCAAAACTGTATATTGTATCACTAAAATAAATTTAATTTTGTTTGTATATGTTATTTTACTCATAGTATCTAACGTTGTGAAACTAAAACTTCTTTTCCAATTTGGGTGACGGTTCAAAAAGGTTAAAACACACTTCTTTAAAGAAATGTTTAACATTACAAATAAATTTACATACTCCTGATTTCTGCTTGATCGACGTCAAGTCTTATTCTTTTCTTCGGACATATGAGTTGACAAATTTGACCACGCACAATGTGTTTCCAATTCGTTTATATGATTTTTTAAAGATATTTTAAAGTTTTTATTTATTTGTATGTTTGCTAGCCGTGTTATTTTGTAGTTTAACATATTTTTCTTCAATACGTTGTGCAAACAATCAATACAATAAATCGTATGCTTAATTACATACGAGCATATTAAGATTTTCGCAAAAAATGTTTAATAATTTAATCTTTAGCAATCCTTGTCCTCAAAGATGTAAATTTCAGTGAAACTGCGATATCTCATAACTGCGAAAATTTAAGCACGCCCGTATATTATTTGGCTTGAAAAATGATCGTTATCAATACTTATATCAAGACAATAGAGTCGGAATCGTAAAACCACAGTGTTTTGGGTGAAGTTAGAGTCGTAAAAAACGGACGAATCCGACTCCTTTTTTAAACGAATTTTTAATATCAAAAGTAAGATTTTACATTAAGCACGTAAATTCTATATAACATTTTTTGTATCTTTTTTAAATCGGAGTTTAACAATTCTTAAATGATAGTCTTAGTTGAAGTCACAGATTATTTTTTACGACTCCACAGCTCTAGTTTTAATGATTATATGTACTGATGTTTTTCTTAAAAAGTAATACGATTTAATGTTAAAGTTCGTATAATATGAGTGAAAAAAATAATATTTTTATTATACAATGGACACAGAGCGTGAACTTGATTCACATTATTGTTCGGCCTTGGATCGATTTTTCCCGAACATTTGTGTGTTTTGATGTCTTTCCAAAGATAGAAAAAAGAGGCGCCTAAAAAAATAGACCGTACTTACTCTGAAATCGTGTCTCGACTGAATAAAGAGAAAAGTGACTTTTCAAAAATACTGAGACCTAATTTGACACTAAAAAGGACTTGAACTGATGTAACTATTTAACGCGTTTGACATGGCGACAGAAAATATTTTTACTAAGGTGGCACACCGAAAGAAAACTTTACGTCACGATAACAATTAAAAAATATATCTCTACTTTTAGTTCTGTGTCGTTCGACCACCAATAATAAGTTTAGATTTTTTAAGTATACACATAACAAAACGAGAATGTCGTTGACATGAGTGGATTTTTCTATATTACTCAAGTTCATCCGTGCACTTGAACGCCTGAAGATGCCGAAATGCGAAACCCGGGTCGTTAGTGACAAAATCTGTGGTAATGTACATAATTTGAACGATTCAAATTTAATATTGAAATTCCACCAAGCACCTTCAGTCGCAATCTTAAATTATTGAATAATAAGTATAATAAACTGTGTTGTTAATTTCTGCATTGATGGCCGTGGAGGAGTTTTGCTTCAGTTCCGCTATCCGGGGAGTACATAAATTTTAATAATTTACTAGATGTCCCGTAGTGCTCCCTACGGGATCACGTGAAATCTCATTATCGAGTTGTTTATATTTTATTGCTAACGACACTTAATTTTTTCAGTACCGCGATGTTTTAAGCTTAGGAACACTTACATACCACATGTTTTTAATTATTTTTAAAAAATAGGGCTCATGGATTTTATGTTAAAAGTTTACCTATAAAATGATATATCAAGTTATAGTTTTTCACGTTGCGTTATCGAAATTTGATTTTTCTTTCAGGGTTGTCACAAGCATAAATAAATATTTTTTTTACATTTTTATAAAAAAAGATATATAAAAAGTAAAAGAGACAAATTCTTGAAATTCAGGTATAAATTTAAAACAAAAAAATGGATCCTTTATGTCCATTTCACCATAAGTGGTAGCCCTAGTGACAACTACCGCTCGACTTATAAAATAATACCTTTTTAAATAAGATCAACCAACGGCAGAAGGTTTATTTTTCTTGCAGATATAGTGTATAGATGTAGCTAGCCACACAAAAAGAAATATTGTTAAAATTCCTACTGGAACAATTTTTAATACAAAGTGTTCTTACAGTATTAGTGGTGCGCCTATGTAGCGGCCACCAGTGGCCATACGGTACTGAAGCGATTAAGCTGGAAACTGTTTCCTTTGACACTGGATCTGTAGATCACTGTCCAAAGACATACTTGCGAAGGCTGGATGCTGGTTTTTACAATAATAACAACGAGGTATTTTTTTTTATTATATGTAATATTATTTTAGTGCACAAATCCTATATTAACTTAATAATTTTCATGAAATTTGTCATATCATCACCGTAACGTAAATTATTCCGAAGTAAAATTTTAGGGCGAAGAAACCAAGAATAAAATGTGAATGTCAAAAATGAAAGTATTACTTGCAAATCCGGCTCATTCCAAAGATGCTGAAACATAAACCATGAATGTAATTTAGTAGATAAAAATGATGTTTGAAAGTATTTTTAGAAATCAGTTTCAAACATGGTTTGACAACATCCAAAATACCATACTGTAATGTAAGTCTGAAAATACTTTTAAAATGTACATTGTTTTTGAAAATAAAATTCAAGCTTAATTTTTTAACCATTTTGGAATAAGCCGTGTTTGTAATACCCTCAAATAATATACTTACTACGATCATAAATTTTGAAAGCATTTAATTAATGTGTTATTACTATTACAAATATACATATATATACCGCAAATCATCATTTTGATTATAGTATAATATATGATATATATGTACTTGCAGCTGAATTGAATTGATAGCGTGTAATGTTTTATACCATTAATACTCAACCCACGTCTGAAACGGGAATCAATCAGTAATCCTAACCTGATTCTATCTAAACCCTATCTCAACCTTTTCGGCAATAAATGATAAAAAAGCGTCACTAACAGTCAATATGTTCCACAATGGGATCATGAATGGGTATAAAATACTGACAATTTAAATAGTAAAAAAATAATATTAATTATTAATAAAAATATTATGAGACTGGTTAAGCGTTCCTTCCCAGTAAATATATTTTTTAAATGTAGGAAAAATTGTTTTAAAATTATTCTTTTACTTATTTTAAGCCAGCTTATTCGGTTTGGATTGTTTCATGTCCAGCATTAAAAAATGAAAAAAAAGATATTTAAATACAATATCGAAGAAGTTTATAATATTATGGTCTTTGATATTTTTTAAATGTAATATTTTTACACTATAATAAATTTCTTGTCGTATTCCAGTGTCAAGTGTTATATGATAAGAATGCGAATAAGCTTCAAACATAAAATCAAAATAGATTTAAAAAATATATGTGTAAATAAAATATAAGTACAAGAATGAAAGAGAAAATATATCGGCACGATGCATGCACGGATAAGCAATTTAAATTCTTCTACAATTAATTCTAGTATACATTATTTAGCCGTTCATCACATCCACAGTCTCGGCTAATGTCTTAATATTTCAATAGCTATATCCTGCTCTTGAGGAAAAGTCAATCGAGATTTTCCGGCGTCTACAGTCAGTATTATTCTTAAAGTCGCGTGACTTAACTCGGTTTGAATTTTCACGCATTGCGTATAGGCTTTATGATCTGCGCATGCTCCTTGCCAGTCCAAATTTTCTTGTAACTAAGTATAATAATTTCGTAGAATTTATTTCGTAGGACTTGCAATTGCTTCTTGTCGCCACGTTCAAATATTATATGCCTCATTCTTATAAAGTATAATTTGCGATTGGTAATCAATATTGATCTAAAAGTCATATTAGCAATTTAAGTGTATTATAATAACTTTTTCTACCCAGCGTACTTCTATGAATATATTTAAAAAAATTAAGCTTATATTCTACGCCAGTAATATTTTTTACCATTAACACACCATATGAATTGAAGTCGCCTGCTTAAGCCCAGTTGGTTAGAGCATGCTCTACCGATCACGCAGGTCTGGGTTCGATTTCCAGTAGGATCACAGTGAATTTGAGATTTATTCAATTCAAAGTTATGATCGAAGACTGGGTTTTTGTAATGTCAATTTACATTATTTCCTCTCCTCCTATCCTTCTGATCCTTTAATAACTGGGTGTAGCAATAGCGATTAGTCTACTAGTCCTGTTCTAGCCTTATCCTTCTTTCCATTCGACTTCGACATTCCATTGTTAAGATACCTCCATTAGGAGGCCATATGCCCCAACTTTGGGAGCGGATATGCATTAAAAAAAATGGACTTGAATTGAAAATAAACCGAGGTTAATCAGTTGGATTTCTTCTTCAATATTTTTGTTTATTGTGATTATTTTTGTGACTATAATTGGAGTATTATGTCAGCAGAAATTCTTGAATTCATTATCTTTGAGTGAATTTACATGTAGTGGTTCGTAGACATGACAGCGCCAACGACCATAGAAAAAAATTGCGATGATGAGGCTGTAAGCGGCCAGGATGAATTTGTTTACGTAGCGTTTATTAGGTATATACGATGTGTGTTTCTGACATTACACAATCATATACAAACAAAAACTAACTTTCGTAATCTTGCGTGTACACACAATGGGTGGCAGAAAATAGTCGAATTGGTATGCGTGCAGTCAGTACTAGGGCATCCAATCTCGGATCATTTTTGTTCATCCCGGGATTCCGGGATTGATCAGTCACCATACAATTGTTTGATATTCTTGGAGAATATCGGGATTCACAATTATTTAATCTTATTTTATTTATCAATATTAAAATAATCTGCAAAACAAGGTGAAACACAAAATTGTTTTTTTAGCTAGCTACTTCATTTAGAAAAAAACTTCACTTGCTTGTAGATTTAAAAAAACCTGGGAATTTGCTTATTTCCCATTAGGCAGTGACTCCAGCGTAAAATTATAATTATACGGAATTTACGAAATTTTCACTTGTTATCCTGAATCCTGAATTTCCGGGATTAGTACTATCGCAAAATTAGACGGAATCCCGGGATTGGAGACTATAGTCAGTACTGTTTTTGTTCGAATATGAGTGTAGACAGGTTATGCACAACGAATTTCTTTTTTAATTTTCTGGAGAGAAAAACCCGTACAAAGAATATCATTTTCAAATGTAGGAAAAGTCGTCCGATTTCCACATTACTCTAAGCCGAGATGATGAGTTTACATTTTTACTACTAACTTTATTCTCATTCTTTTCACGGTCGTAGCAATTTGTTTCACCTCATAAAAATCTGAATACAATAAACTTTTGTTTGATCAGGTGTGGGATATCAAAAATGGAAGAATTTGATGGGCAGTTCATCTTACCGTAGACAGTGCTCAAGCTGCAGTATTATACACAGATTACAAGCAGTTATATAATTCAATGGTTGCGCAATTTCAGGAGAGACACCAAAAGAGAATTTTTCAAAATCGGACTGTGAATTCGCCCGCGGGAGTTTCCAGTGTACATTGTACAGCTTATTATTTTTAAACTGCTAATGCACCGAATGTTTTGAAACTATAAATTGAAAAATAATACAAAATATACCTGAAAAGAAGATGACAAACACCCACGTCCAAGATCGTAAATATAAATTTAAAAAATCCAATTGACTTAAATGGGATTTAAGCCAAGACCAGCCTAATCGCTAGGGCAAAGCTTTTACCAATTCGACCACAGAAGACATTAAATATTTTATAGCCACTGAAGACAGAACCTTTTTATGGATTAGGTTAGGCTGGATGATTTCATATATATAATATTTAAGAACCGCATTATCATTTTAAAGTTGTCTAATATCAGCTAGCAAAATTACTGGATGAAGAAATAAAATTCTCATATGCGACTTTAATGTCAAGTTTCAAGAATTTGATTCAAGAATGGCCTGAGAGGACTGGATAATATTCTTGGCGGAGGTGAGGGCCGGCAAAGATGCTTAGTATGCTATCATACATTTTTTCATACGGTTTGAAAACCGATACTGTCTATTACTTCATGGTAAAATTGTTTGGTATAATTGATAGTTTCAAAAATCAATTGTTTTAGAAATGTGCTGTCATTTATTATATTGTCGACGTTAATAAAACGACCAGCTTGAATAAATTTGTTGTGGCGAAAACTTTATGGATATATTTAGAAGCTGTATGCGCTAGCGGTTATATACCATATACATACTTTTTGAAACACTTAATAGAGTTTGTTTTAAATTTTGACATATTTTGTAGGCATTTAAGCTTTCCCACAAATTACTAGCTGTTCTACTCACGTATAAATAAATTTGTTAACATCACAATTCAAATTTTAAATTCATTTTTGGAGATTTTGAAAAAAAGACATATATTATATGTATTTAATAATAAGCATTTCATATATTTTTTAAAACTAAAGTCTTTAATTGAAGAGCAAACCTATTTTAATTGAATGTTCCTTTCATAATATTTCTTTTATGTCGATACAGATATATATTGATTTATTTCGATAAGAGTTTTTAAAGTGTCACTAAATAAAAACATAATAAATATTCGGTTTAAAATAGCTCTGAATCAAAAATTTTAGTGAATATTTTTAAAGTAGTGAAAGGATCTTTTCACAGAAAATCTTTCGTAAACGCAAAAGGGTATTATGCTTGAATAAAAAACATTCAAAACAAATTTTGCGAGAAAGCTAATAATGTTGGGGTCGTAGACGAGCAGTCTTTCTTTATGGACTTTATTTTATATTTACAAGTAACAAGTTTCAGCGTTAAAAGGCTTTTCAAAAAACTTAATTGTCAAGTCATAATTGAACGAGTAAAGAATTCTGATTAATGTATTGGAATGAAGTATTTTGTAGCACACCAGAGCGAAAAGTGACCATAATTTATTAGTGACAATTCTTTTTGAATAGTTATTTATTTAAATATTATTGTAGCGCTGTTTGTCAGATACAGCGTGGTGCAAAACTTTTTTTATTTTATTAATATACATGTTTTTTTTTACGTTCAATGTACCATCATCATCATCAGAAAAATGCCTCGATGTCCATCTTCCTATGCTTTTTTTGTAGAAAATTTGATTTTATTATAATGCTCACCAGGACGTTTTTTATTTATTGATTTGGCATTTACTTGGTAGAACTCCATTTTAATAGGGTAAAATATCAAGGTATTTCAGTTCTACAGTTTTTAAAAAAAATTAAAGGTAACAATTAGTTCTAACGATGGCGAAAGTCGAAACAGCTAAATAACCTTAAATTAAAAAAAAAACTGTAGAACTGAAATACCTTGATATTTTACCCTATTAGGGCGTTTTTTATTTGGTTATACTTTTCGGTATCTTATCTCATTTTTGAATCTTAAAGATCTTTTTATAAAAAGAATTTTTAATCTATACACTAATCAATTTATTAGGGAAGCAGGACTTTGAAATAACATTTACCGATTACCGATAAAAAAAATGTATCATAGTTTTTCTTAAAGAAGTCGATTATCATTTTCTTTGTTCCATACTAATTAAAAAAAAAAATCACCAGAATTCAAAACGTATTTTAAAATCTTTTCTATTCTAGCAATAATTATAAGAAAACAAAAATTGTATAGTTATTAAAATTATTAATTTATTGATGAATATCTTCATTACAATGTTGCTGAGAAAGATAATGCGATACCGGTAGATATTGTTAATGAAATAGTAAAAAAGTTCCGTATTCATTTATGCGTAAAACAATATATTCAAGAAATGTCTTCTTTATAACACAACGCAGTTATTCGTGTTAATTGGTCTGAAGCTTAGTAGTAAAAACATTTTTAGAAATTTAAAATTGATCAACAAACTCATCGCCCGACCTAAAATACTGATCCATCGATAAAAAAAATTGATAGATCACTCCTAATTCTATGAGCTAAAGTTTTATGAAAACAAAAAAAATGTACGAGCGAGTTGATGGTAATTGAAATATAAAACATATTAAAGAATGAAATAAATATGACCAAGTAAGTATAAAGGGTTTTGGTTATTAAGTTTATGTTAACTAAGCCATAGTCATCAGCATTCAAAAGTTAAGGGTTGGCACACAACGCAATAAACTGAATTATTTATGTGAATAACGATGGAAATATTTGGCCCGCAGAATATTCTTATATTATGTAAGTTTGTATATAAATAAATTCTCTAGCATTTGGAACACGTTTGGAATAATTTTGATGAGAAGGCGTCAGCGACCCAAACGAATGAATAATAAAGCATAATTTATTTTACGTACGCGGAAATAATCATAATTACGAAAAAAGTAGCAAATATGGTATTCGTGAAAAAAACGAATAGTTTCTATATGAAGGCTGCCCCTTCTGTTTGCTAACCCCAAGTGCTGGCGGCAATATTAAAAACGCTTTTAAATATTACAAGAAGCTGATCACGTCTGGAGAAAATGAAACTTTATCGAAATGTTTCAATATTGAACATAATTGAACGTTAATTATTATATTTCGTATTTCATTATTAAGTTTTCAGATGCCATCTACTATGGATTTTTGATGCAGTTGGTTTTGTTTGATGAGTTACGTAATTATTTACCACGAGCTTTTTAGTTTTTGAACGATTCAAAATTTAAATTAGCACTCGCTGAAAGTTTTTATTAATTTTTCTAGGTATAAAGCTAGCTCATGCTGTCGAAAAATTTGAATTGACAGTGTAGAAAATATTATACTTTATGTGTAAAAAAAAATAAAGACAAATTTTTAAACACAACTTTATAACAAATTTGTAAAAAGGCGGTTGAAAGCGGAAAATAGTTATGTTTGCCTTAACAACTGAAAATAATTATAAAGTTTATAAATATTTTACTTTCGAGTGTTCACTATGTTTTTGTTAAGTGAAAGTATTTTTTTAATATATTATTATGTAGAAATAAATTATTTGTCGATTGCTGGTACCCCAAATAAGAAGTTGAAACAAAACTCAAACAAATGACAACAAAACTATGTTTCCCAAATATTTCTTACGATTGAAAACTTGGGTTGTTGGGTAAGTAATTTTGATGTATTTGAACATTTTTTACAGTCATTACAGCATGCACAACTATTTCAAGTTTATACAGAACACTTATTTATGTTAAACGGAATATTTTTGAGATACCCTGATATTCAATATGAGAAACATAAGATTTTTTGGTATTCATTAAAAAAATATTGAAGAGTAACGAATGCTTTGTGAGATCAATTTATTAATTGATTTTCAGAAAATGCTGCTGAATTCGCTCAAAATATAGTGTATTAGTCGATTTTTTTTTTTGAGATTTTTTTTAATAGAAAACAAACAACCTTATAATTGAAAAAAATATCACATGGTTCCTACAAGATTTTGTGTCTCCCACCATTTTTATTGATTCCTCCTATGTCATTTCAGCGTCGCCTAGCTCTACCAAGTACATCCTATTTGTATTTAGTCATCAGTGGCCTTCCACGACGGTGGAATCCATTCGGTTGGTAGAAGAAACAAGCAGAATTCAAGCTTTCTCGAGGCATTCTTTCTATTCATACCATATCATTCAATAAAAAATGTGAGCTTAGATCCCGAGAGTGATGTTTAGCCGAGGGTTTAACTGTGTTCAAATTGAATTTTACTACCCAACTATTTTTTGATACATGTAGTAAAGCATTTAGAATTTTTTGGCATACTTATCTCAAAACTACCAAAAATGGAAATTACTAGTTTTAATACTAAGCCCTTCAAATGTCATCGGAGAAAAGATGTTTAGAAATAATTCAAAAATGTTCAAAAAATCACCTATAAATTCATCCGAAGGTAATTTTTTTAAAAACTGAAATAGAAAAAACGAACGAAACTTCAACCTTTTTAAGCAAAGCTCCATTCGATATACATTTTTCTAAAGAGAGAAACCACAAACGTAAGAAGATAGCCCGCAAGCCTTTTGACTTGTGACGTATATGTAGGGTTTCCAGCCCAGTTTAAACCGAAGCCGGCTAACCGGTTTATTGTCTGTTTTAAGAAAAACCGAAAACAGATTTATTTTGCACGGTTAAGCGGGGTTTATAAAAATCTTTTTTTTTGCCTTAAGTACAATGGACTTTTATACAACAATTCTTAGGTCGGGTGTCAGCATTTTTTCATTCGGCATGGGTGCTTTAATTTAAGTATTCCCTTCTTCCATTCCAATTCTAAAATAACGGGACCTAACAAAAGCGATTTTTTACTATTAGTTCTTTAGTAGCCCTATTCTCATATCCGTACTCTTTTTGAAAAGAGAGACTCAGCAATTGTGTTACAAGTAGTTCTCGTAGAAAAAAACTTATGTTTATATATACTTCATTAGCAGTTCATATGCTTCACATTATTCGCTAATGGTCAAAAAGAAAATTAGGTTAATCTTCTTTTTTATGTACTTTATTAGTTCATATTCAAGTAAGCAAAATGCCATATGTTTTTGTTTTGGAATATTGGTTTGTGTGGTACTAAAGTTTTTTGAAAATATTTCCGGTTTAAGCCGTTTAGCCGGTTTGTTTATTTGAAAAAAACCGAAAACCGGTTTGTTGCTTTGGACGCTTTACGTATATGTGTGATGCTTACTTTGTAACCTGAATCGAAAGGCTAGCTAGCGAGAAACAGCACGTAATAGAAAAGCAAAAACAAAAAAAAAGCCTCCAAAAGAAGCACTATTGTGTGGGTTCATTCGAGAATCTACAGGCGAAAAGTTGAAGAATTTTTTCCCTTTCAATGTTTAAAAATATTATTTTCGTATTGCGGAAAACTTCGGGATTTATTTTTATTGCTGTCCATTTATTCGGTTTGGTCAATGTGACACACAGTGGTTAGATTCAATGGAGCCTGAAAAACATTTCTTTATACATACATTTTCATAAATATGTCAGATTTTTTACATTGAGCGAGAAAATTCTTTCATCTTGACCGGCTTCGCTAGGCGAGTAAGTATTTTAATTGAAGTATTAATCAATACATTCGTCAGTAGAAAATACTTCCACGTAGAGAAAAACGCATTTGATCGTACTCTTTATTTATTGTAAAATATATCCATGCCATTAAAGGTGAAGTGAGCCAAGTGGTATTTTTAAAAAAAAGCACATTTAGATAAGTCGTAATATTCTACAATCTACACGTCTGAAAGTATTTTAAAAGTGAAGCAACCTCGGTTAAAACACATTACAATAGTGTTATTTCCGTAAAATAAAAATATGTAATCCACCAAAATACCAAATAAAGACACGATTGTACTTAAAAGAACAAGAAAAAAGTTTTACCATTTTACTAGTTGGCTCACTTCACCTCTTGAGGGCCCATATATAATATTTATTATAAAATAACATAAAGCCCTTGTGTACTAGTTCCATATTATTTATTTTAGATCAGGTCCCACTCATTATAAGCATTCGTCGTTTGATAATAACAGCTATGAGTAAAACCGGTCCTAATTATAAATAATTAATATGCGATTAGAATAAAAGTGTATTATTTTGAATACAGTGCCTCTTCAACAAAGAATTGGTAGTGAACACTTGAAAAGTTTTACGAATTTTGCTGTATTTTTACAAATAAAATATTTATCTAACAAAAATCGACAGCGACTACACCATTCAAATGATTAATGCACTTAGGAAAATTGATAACGCTTAAGAATTTATTTAAAAAATAATACTTGAACTGTCTTATGTTAAAAAAATCTATGTATTATAGCAATAGGACTTTTCATACTCGACGTTTTCTTTTATGAAAAAATAGAGTTGTCGTGTTATATTATTTAATTGCGTCTCCAGGAGGTCTAGCGAGTTTACCGATCGATCGACGGTAGTAACTACTTTTAGGTTCAACAACCCCTCTATTCTTTTATTTGTATATTTAAATGCAGTTAACAGTGAAATGATTATTGCATAAAAATAATGAAAATCTCAGAACATTATGATTTCAAACACATCGTCTCTCAAAGTGAAGTTTATATCTAATAACTGTTATTGAGTAACTACAATTCTAATTAAGTTTTGTACTGTAATTCAATTATTAAATAATAAAAAATAACGTGTTTAACGGCTCACAGACAAAAAAAATACCTCTTTGCCGATGGGGGTCGTTTAGGGACCCCAGTGGTTTCCTCATTATTGGCCTTATTCTGATGAATTTAAAAAAAAAATAGTCTAAGGGCTTTAAAATATCTCTCTGCATCATTCATCATACATTTTTTTTTTTATAAAAATCCGTGGTTTTTTTAATAAATAATCATATTTTATATATATATATAAAAGATATCTAAATAATCATATTTTTTATATATATATATATAAGTTGCCCGTAAAAAAGACGTCATCCCAGCACACATATGAAATTGCAACTGATGAGATTTAGCAAATGCTATTTTACGAGCGACCTCTTATCTCTCTGTTATCTGTAATGCTTATCGCAACTTCTCATGTTGCCAGAACTTATATAAAACTAGGCATCGATGTAAGTAATATATTGTATTTTTTTTTTGAGAATAGTATTCGAGGATACATAAATTATTATCTTTAACTTCGTACACATTAAACCGTTTTTTTGTTCTACTTTGAGGATCTTTTTTCTTTTCTGTTTTATTTAATAGAGACGGAAATAGCGATCGAATATTTTTTTTTCTACAAAAGGTCCAAACAACTATGATATAAGAGTACCTTAACTATAAACATTGTATCATCCATATTAAAATAGATATTTAAGAAAATGTGGGTACTGGGGTCGCATTTCTTGAGCTTAAAACCGGAAAGGTAATGGAAAGGCATTTGTAAGTGATCGTGATGAGCGAAACGGTTCCTTATAAGATATATAAAAAAATATAGATTTAAAACAAACTAGTGTTTTATTTTTCAATACAAACATTTAATGTTTCTTGTTGGATAGTGTTAGCGAGAAGATAATTTGAATAATGGTTAATTTAATTTCACCTACCTCGCTAGTTAAATCTACGTAAAACGCAGTGAAATTGTGCACATACCTGAAACAAAAGTAAAATATATTATTAGCAAACAATTGTCATCGACTATATGATATGAAAATGAATCGATTTTTTAATCAATTTATGAATTTGTCTTCCAAAACAATAATGTCTGTGTTTTTCATTCTCTCCCACCAATCCGATCTAAAAACAATACTAACTACTAGCTCTTTCCTAACTCCACACTTCCTTATTTAAAACAGATAAGCTGATAGAAAAAAATGTTCTGAGCAAAAATGTTAATTGATTAAATTGGCATTTCCTTGATTATTATAATAAGATCAAAATAACATTGTATTTAGTTAACATTTTTAAAAATTTAATAATTGTATATCAATTTCTGTCGTGATAAGCACCGTGGGTGAAAATAATTGAAACAAAAATGCATTATTCTTTGATTATTAATAAGTGATAAACATTTTAAGATTAACAAGTTTGATTAAAAAATATAAAATAAAATAACTTATTCCACGTATTGTGATACAAATTGTGACACGTGTTTCGCCTCTTTCAGAGGCATCCTCAGACTACTTCTTTCGCAATCCATCGAAAGTATTTTTTAAAAATAGATTTCTTGGGGTGATAATTTTAACTATTAAGAAGGTTTATAGAAAGTCAATGCGCTAAAAATTGATACAGCATCTATGAAACACCAAAAAGATTCATGCACATTATGGAATAATAAATTTCGAAATCAGATTAATTCTTGGCTACGAAACTTCTATAAGTGTTCATGAAAGTTTACTCAAGATGTGGCAGTGAGGTAAGAAGAAGACTTTTAAATTGTAATTTAAATTTTGGGCTAGATTAATTCTTGACACCTTTAATCATTTTTTTCTTACTGTTTTATAAATATATATTTTCCCAGATGGAAAACAGAACTATTACAGATGAAAAGAATTTTCTGTTAATGACTAAAAGTTCACTGATGCTAAAGCTCGGCCTGATTAAAAAAGATGAGCTTGTTTTTCTGAGAACAAAACGTGACTGGATATTGCGAATGTATTTTTTGTGTCACGTTTTCTTGACAATTTTTTTCGTGAGGACTTTTTTTTGTTTGAAGTACTTAATCTCATACGTAATACCACCCAGGTGTGTGATATAATTGTTTGATTAAATGCCTGTTTCTTACACTTATAATAATTTTAAATATGTATGAATACATTTTGAAAAAAAAACGACAGTAAAAGACATCCACAGTATATGTATATTTCCCGATATTATTTTATTACTTGGTTAAAATATGTAAATTTGTATGGAAAGTTAAAAATAATAATGTAACATGAGTCACGTAAAATACATACTTTACAATTTAATATTCGCAGAAAAAAGCAATTTTAATGGATTATAAGAAAACTCATAAATGATTCACCTATGAAAAAACACTTTAAAGAGTTTCGTTTGAATTTACATTTTATTTTTTTTAAAGACGTCGCAGGAAATTGAAAATTTTCAACAACGCTTCTTGCTGAAATTTAGCTGAACATGTTTTAGATCTTTAGAGTATTATATGATTAAGTATAATATAAAAACTATCCACCAGAATTATTTTTGTTATAATTTTGTTCCACAAAATATTTAATAGTAAAAAATGATTATTTCTTAGACAAAAGAATGCAACTGATCGTTAATGGATATAGTAGCAACTGAATATATAGGGTATTCCCGAAGGATAATTACTTAGATAATATAAAAACATCGGTACCGTTATAGGGTAGACAATATTTACAACTCCTAATTCCTCATCACACCAGCAGTGTTTTTATATGTTGCTTAAATCCGTTTTGTTTAATTTAACAAAAAAGTATAGTTGTTTCATTCGAAATTCATATATCAAATTTGTATTTACTGATTTACATAATTGCAAAAGAAGGGATTAAAATTTCTATGGGTTACGTTACGTCTTGACTGGTGACAAGTATTAATACATTGTCTCATTTAGAAGTGTTTGTTCTTTCAAGTGTTGATAATGCGAACATCAATTGCTCAAAAAACTAATATCTAATATAATATGTCTTTATCTATACGTTCATATTAATGTGAAACAGGTTATCATTGACTGCAAATCATACAAGAGTATAGCACATATTTATATATTCTTATTTAGTATTCCTTTAGCCTTTTGTAACACTGTTATTGAATGAAAGTAGTTTATGGTTAAACCAAGTTTTACAACAGTCATTTACTATATTGACATCTGTGTGAATTATCGGCGTTTATTACAATTTTCAAGGTATACTAAATGTAACAGTTAATAAAGTTTCCTATTTTTAAAAGAAGTTTGACAACTTTAGCTATGCATAAGATATATTTTCCCGGAATAAAAAAAACGATATAAATCATATTTGGTATTTATTTATGTTGATTTTTGTTTTTTAATTCCGTCTATAAAGTCAAGTCTACTTTAATAAATCATTTCATAAAAAATGTTTTGTATAAGTCTGGAAAAATCTTCTTCTATCTTCAATTAATGTCGTTTGGAAGCTTTAACAGATTTGCCAAGAATTATAATGGATCTTTTTTTCATTTCATTGTTTTATTATGAAATTAAAATGAAATATGCGGATCAGTATAACATCCATCCTTGAATGAAAATCAGTACGATTCATCATCAATAGTAGGTTAAATTTATTTTGAAATTTAATTGTTTTGTTGTTAAATATTTGACTAAAGTGTTGTGAACTTATTTCAAGTATCATAATTTTCATAAAAAAAATAAAAAAAACAGTTTCTTTCACCTTTCAACGATTGTCTGGCTCCTAACAATCTTTTTTGATCCATTGAACCATGTCTGTGTTCTGTAGTTTGAACGTTTTTAAGTTCGTTACAATTAAACTTTGAGAGCTATGATTTGCAATCGCAAACTAGCACATTTATAATAAACATATTATATACGAGTATGTGTCACTTTTCTAAGCGAGTTCATCCATGTGATGTCTTTCTGCCATTGAAAGTATACAATTATATTTTATTATTGCTGTCTATTAATCTAGAAAAGCGTGTGAGCTGAATATTAAACGTTGTCTCCTTTATTGAAATTAATTCTGACCAAAGTGTTCAAATTAAGTTACGAAAAACAAAACCCTCATTAGATACGGTACAAGAGTTTTTGACAGTATGCGTGACAAACAGGAATTCAAAAATGGAATATTGTGCATCAGCCAATTCAACTGTATACAAAATGGCGGTTTGTCATGAAAATGGCTACCACGATATAGAATATAGTATTATTAAAATATCCTGAAGTGCCTCCATAATAATCAACAGAATAACATAATATATTTTTTGTAAAAACGATAAACAATAATTATAGGTTTTAAGGTTACTTACTGTCAGTGCGTGACTTGTATATTCAAATCCACTTTTATTTTGATATTTGATCAAGGCCAGTTTTGCTATCAACCGATGAATTATCATTAATTATCATTATTATCATCAGTTGAATATGATCGTCATGATCAAAACCGATACTGATCATATAAAATAAAAATTCAATGAGTACAAATGAGCATTTTATTTTTAAAATATTTTATAAGCACTTCATCTAAAAAATGAAAATATGATAGTTTTTGTTGTCATAAATATTACTGAAACATAAAACACAAACTAAAACTTTTAATTAATGTCAAAACCGGTTTCGTCCACCGTGAGCCTTATAAAATGAAATCAGTTGATTTTACTTACTTACAATTTGAGCGAATCCGGTGCTGATATTAAAAGAAATGTGGATATGGTACAAAAAGTCTTTTTTAATATTGTCGGTTAAAAATTGTGTCAGCACTACAAAAGTCGTCAATTTGTTAAACATGTAAGAAAAAAAGAACACAGAAAAATACTAAAGCAATCATTTGTGATTTTAGAGTATTATAATGAAATAATCGTCTATTTTATGTAACTACTTTTGTATTCAAACCTTTGCAGTGGTAATTAATGGATTGCACTTAACTTAATTTATTACATGTGGTGAGATAATTTGTGGAAATCTTTTATACACGAGAAAGAATAAAATACACGGACGTTCGTCTCGTATAGATTTTTTGACACAGCACATAAAAAAAATGTGTTCCAGACATACATATATTCGTGTTAGTCCATTTTATTTTTATTAGCTAGACAGTGAACTTATACTGCGACAAACTGTCAAATAAATACTTTATGTACATTCACATGAATATTATTATGATGAGAAAATTTCACAGCTATTCAATAGATAAAAATAAATCATTTTAATTAAACAAATCCTTTCAGCAGTTTTAAGGCGCAGCTTTTTTGAATGAGTAAAACATAAAAAATCATTTCTCTAACTATTAAATGAAATGAAATAATATTTCAAAATTGAATGTTAAATAATTTAATTTGAAACAAAAGGAAATAAATAACTCGCGGAAAAATCTAATATCTACCAAATGTTGTAGCACTAATAAAGTTCGAGAAAACTTCGTTATTTCACAGTAAGAATACAAATATATTTAAGTGTAATGTAACTTTTTAAAAAGAACTTCTTATAGTTAGCTGCCCGACTTCACCGATGAAAGAGGAAATAATAGAAGAATTGGACTTAGAAAGAACAAGCGGAGAGTTATATTAACAATTTACGGATTACACAACGAGGAAAGAAAACAATCTCCGATGTCTTAGAGAAAAATCTATAAACCGAAAAAAGCATTCGGATATTCGAGAAGTTGACAGTGCAATCACAAAGAATTTAAAACACTGTAACAGAAGCAGAATTTTGTTTGCACATATTCACAAAGTGTTTAATAAATAAGATTAGTATGTAAACTGTAAATTGACATACATATACGGTTGTGTTTTTCATAGAATGTAAGTGAGTGTAAATGATTTTGTGCCATGGGTATCTAATATCGAATATAATAAAATTTATAAACCAATTGTTTTGTAGCCAAGGTAATGCTGACTGTATATTCCTTTATCTTTGCTACTCACACATTGGAAATAGGGGTGCTATTTTCAGGTAAACCTCCCTCAGTCGAAACACTAACTGTTGTTTGTTGAAATAATACACATCTACAAATAGATAAGCGGAGATTTTCAATTATAATAATTACATATTACGTGCAGGCGGCTATTAACGTCCAAAAATGCAATGTTGTAATTTATTTTAATTTATTGTCTATAAATAATATAGTCATAGAAAGAAATAATCGTTTACGCGCAAAGTAAAACAAATGGAATAGCTGGCGAAATTTTTGATTAAAATATTTGATGTGGTAGTAGTTTTTGGATGTCTAGATTAGAAGGAATGTTAAGTACATAGATGGAGAGCGTTAGTATGGTGGATGATCAAATGATGCGCCTGGTTGGACACAGCCATCAATATTCATTAAAATAAACAGGCGGTAGAGTGGAACGTCTAGGTTGGATTGAAGACACGACAAAATTAATAATAAAGAAAAGTAGAATGTAATTTTGTAACAATTCTGTGAATAAAATACTATAGCACAATCTTTGTCTCACACACTACAAGAATGCTACCCCTGTACTTTGCCGTCGACACGAAAAAAAATTGTAACTGAGAATATTGACGAATGAAACTTGATAACAGAATAATTGGAATTCTCATTACCCGTCATTTCATTTTGAGATACATTTTTTATTTACCCAAGAGGCTCGAATTGCCAATAAGAGTACTCTGCGATAACGAAAACCTCTTTATCTTCTTCTCGCCGTGTTCATATTTCGTTCGTTTTCGTCGAATTCTCGGCAAGACTTTCGTATTATTTCCGATCTGCTTTCAATAAACTATTTTAAAAAAAAAACACAGTTGACAGATAGAAAAAAGTACTTTAAACTAAAATCAATTTTTAAGATATATTTTTGTCCGAAATAAAATGCTCAATGTTCTGATATCTCAACGCTAATATCCACATTTTTTTAGAAAAATGTTCATTTGCCTTCATTTTTTTTAAACCATGTACGCTCCCAATGTGAAGCATATGGACTCCTAATGGAGTTTATCTCAACAGAAATGTTTCTACAAGAACTGCTTGTTACTCAGTTGCTCAACCTCTCTTTTTCCAAAAAGAGTTGTGATAGAAAGGATAGGGCTAGGACAGGACTAGTGGTAAGCTAATCGCTCTCGATACGCCCTGTTTATAGGATAGGATGGGTGGGAGGGGGGAATTCAAGACATCACATACATCCATGCCTTTGAACAGAAATTCATAAATCAATTGAAAAACAATTTATAAAACTGTCCGTACCGGGGTTCGAACCCGGGACCTCCGTAACCGAAGCCAACGACGTTGACCACTCAACCACACAGGCCATGTGTATGGCTTCATATTGTGCTCTTAATTTTATATCACTTTTTTTCAGGAATAGACAATTAGTTTTGTGTAGTATAATATAAGCACATTTGCCTGCCAACTCCCTTGGGTGTCAGTTCTATTCTGTTACGATGTTCACTGGTTTGAATCCCTATGAAGACAATTACATAAACTGATATTTCAATCGACTGTTGATTTTTGTTAATATTTACATACCTGGGCTTTTTTGCCTCTTGTATTACATCCCTCACTAAAGAGTTTATCAAATAATTAGCAACCAGGTCTTGAGATAGTTTTTTTTTTGAGATGTTTCATTATGAATCATATCCACATGCTTTACCAGCGATCGGTAAAGTGTGGTCCGCGAGACAATTTTGGTAGTCCGCAGAGAAATCTGGAATTATTTTATGAACTTGGTGTATTTTTAGACGCATGTGATCAAATACTTTTATTTCAATAGTTAATATTTTACACAAAAGTCCAGTTAATGATCCGCTGGATTAAAACTGTGAATTTAGTGGTCCGTGAACCCAAAAAGTTTGCCGACCGCTGTATTTAATAATTGGAGTACCTACGCTTGAACCGTTGAAATGTTCATACAACAGTGTCATAAAAGTTATAAATTGTCAAATAACTAACTGTCTTTATAATGAACGACGAAAATCTCAACTATTCAAGACGGATTAAATCTAATTAAAAATATGGAAATTATATTTTTATCAGTTTTTATGTCAGTCTTCATTTTAAAAACTCAGTTTGAATTTATCTAAACTTATACTGATCAGTAAAAAACGATATTTTCAGATAAATAATATAAACGAAAAGTCACTTTTTTGATTCTTAATAATAAAAATACCGTAATAAAGTTGTTGGTTGTATAATATTAGGTAACAAATTTGGCGAAAGATCTTCTTTAAATCGTCTTAAAAATTTAATAGCGGCAGTATAATGTTACACACCATTTTCCTGTTTCAGTACCTTTGACTACTTACTGGAATCTAACTAACTTAAGAAAAGGGTCTAATGGGCAGGTACTATTAAAACTTTCGGGTGCTTTCTAAATGGCGATCTATTTTAATTAGATATACTTATTTTTGATTTTATTATGACCAACTCCTTGGTCACAATTCGTTTAGAGATTTTATAGTGTGCTGATAATACTCATATACAATAAATGCTGGGAAAATACAATTTTAAAACAGTATTTTCCATATCACTTGTAATGATTATTTCACAGAGTTTGTGTTTTTTATTTAAGTTTGTTTCTAGAATTACATTTTTCGGGAATGCTATCTGACAAAAAAAATAAAAAAGTATAAGCACATTATAAGTGAAACTTAAAAAGCTTTTTGGCGATTATCCAGCTTTAAAAGGGAGGCGTATATATTAGAAAAGGGGTAGAAGTCAACAGCATTGCTGACATCGGTGACCTTTATTAAAATAAATACACAATTATATATTTTAATCGTATTAAAAGCTAGTGTACTGTTTTATTTTCAATTAACTTAAGCCATCCTTAATTCTAAAGTTAAGTTATTAAGTTTTTTATTGAGTTAATTATCAAAAAATAAGTGATTTCATGGATAAGTAAAATTAA